>BJKM01000988.1:0-135980 GCA_015082035.1 Chaenogobius annularis | reverse complement strand
CCACACCATAATCTGAAAACTAATTATAATTCTGGCCAATATTATATTCTTGGGCCCATATTATATTCTGGGCCCATGTCTATTGGCGCTGATCTCCAACAAGTCTCTCTTCAGCTCTGTCCCCCTCTTACTCCTCATTCAACGCTGGGGGTCCAGAGCATTCAGTCACCCTCCTCTAGAACTCACTCTACCAGCCCGTCCCTAACATAGTTAATAAAATAATATCTGGCTTCTTTATTGCGACTACAACTTCTATTTTTAAGAAGCACACATGCAAATTTAGAGAGTCATGGGTTGTTCTCGGTCATTAAAAATAGCTCATTCTCGGTTGCCCGGTTCTTTTCATTTCTGTTTCCTGTTTAATAGAGACAATTAAAGACTGAAATATATGCTGTTAACGGTTTTAAAAGCTGTTATTTATGTAAATGATGTTAATCAATGCCATCTCATTAGGATCTCATTCAGCAGTGACATACGATGTTGCTATTTTGGGAGATGGGGTCGCTAGTTTTTCCAAAGGTCGCTTCTTGGCTTTCCGAAACATCTGAACACACCTCCACGTCTTCTCGCAGTGCGCTCGTCCGTTTTCACCGCCTACGTCTTCTTCTAGCGTCTCAGTCCAACCCCCAGTTCTTCCGACCTTCTCGGTTTTTCTCGAACGGCCGATCGTTTCTCTCGCCCTTCTCCGGTTCTGGACCTGGCCACGTTCTCGGCCCTTCGTTTCCTCATGTCGGGGCCAGGGTTCTCCCGCTCTCGCGTTTCTCAACCGTCACGTCTCCGCTCATTCATTCCCAAGAAATAAACACACTTGCAAGTTTGGAGCGAGGGGGGAGGGAGGGGAAGGGTGGGTGGGGGGGGGACAAGTAGATGGGACACAGAGAGGGGACAAAGAGAGGGGACAAAGAGAGGGGACAGAAGAGAGGGGACAGAGGAGAGGGGAACAGGGAGAGAGGGGGACCAGGGGAGAGGACACGGGAGAGAGTGACTGGAGCAGATGGGACGGAGAGAGGGGGACCCGATGAGAGGGGACCGAGAGAGGGGGACGGAGAGAGGGGACGAAGAGGGGGAACGAAGGAGATGGAACAAGGGGGGGCTGACGGAGAGAGGGGCACGGAGAGAGGGACGGAGAAATGGGACCAGGAGAGGGAACGAGAGAGGGGACGGGAAGAGGGGGTTGACGGAGGAGATGGGCCGGAGAGATGGGGTAGAGAGAGGGAACCGAGAAGATGGGGAACCGAGAGGAGGGGGAACCGAGAGAAGGGGACATTGCAGATGATGGGGACCAGAGAGATGGACACGAGAGATGGGACAAGGAGATGGGACAAAGAGAGCGGGACAAAAGAGGGACAGGCAGAGGGGGAGATCACGGGCGAGAGGACACCGGAGAGAGGGGACGGAGAGATTGGGACGGAGGAGATGGGACGGAGAGATGGGCACGCTTCGTCTGAGAGAGGGGACCAGAGAGAGGTCGGTGGAGAGAGGGACGAAGAGAGGGGACGGAAGAGTATTGGAACAAGGGGGGGTGACGCGGGAGAGAGGGGGAATCGCTCAAGGATCGGCACGGAAAGAAGAGGGGGATCCCGGAGAAATGGGACAGAGAGAAGGGAACGCTGAGAGAGGGACGGAGAGAGAGGGGAACTAGGGTGGTCACGGAGGAGGTTTGGGACGGAGAGATGGGACAAGAGATGGGAACAGAGGAGAGGGAAACCGAGAGAGGACCCGAGAGAGGGGAACCGAAGAGAGGGGAGTGGAGAGAGGGGAACAAGAGAGATGGGGACAGAGAGATGGGACGGGAGAGGGGGACGGAGAGAAGGGACGGAGAGAGGGGGACGGAAGCAGGGGAGAGAAGAAATCAGGAGCGGAGAGAGGGAGTGAAGGGAGGGGGAACGAAGAGAGAAAGGACGAAGGAGAGGCAAGAGAGGGGTGAGGGGTTCCTTCAACATTTCATTACCCCAAAAGGACATAAACACACATGAGAGAGGGGGGAGGGAGAGAGGTGGAGGGGAAAAAGTGTAAGGGGTCCATGATCTCAAGGAAGAAGGAGCAGGGGAGGGGAAAGAGAAGGGGAAAGATATGGGAACCAAGACCAGAGTGTGGGGGGACTTTCAAACATTCATATTCAAGACGGGGCTAAACACACATGGACGCAGAAGGGGAGAAAGGAAGGTAGGGAGGAAAGGAGGGGGAGGAAAGAGAAGGGGAAAAGATGGGAGAGCAAACAGAGTGTAGGGGGACGTTCAAACACCATTCATTCACCAGAAGTTTACACAAACTCCATACATCGACACTTCAGTTTTAGAGAGCAGGGGGAAGGATAAGAGGGGAGGAGAGAGGGGAGAAAGAGAAGGGATGGAGGAGGCAAGACAGAGTGTGGGGGACTTTCAACATTCATGAGTCCAAGAGCATATAGACACATGAGAGAGGGGAGAAAAGAGGGGAGGAAAGAGGAGGAGGAAAGAGAAAGGGGAAAAGGAATGAAGAGGGCAGAGAATGAGCAGAGTGTGGGGAGGACTTCAAGAAACACGAATCATGATCCAGTACAATAAAAAAAAAAAAATAAAACACCAGAGAGAGGCGGAGAAAAAAGAGGGGGAGGAAAGAGGGGGGAAAGAGAAAGGGGAAAGGAATGGAGAAGCAATTCGACCGAGAGTGGTGGGGGGACAAACTTCAGACCAGAATACGTATTGCCAAGACATTATAAAACCAGCCACTTCTTCGTTTAGAGAGCAGGGCAAGGGTCAAGGGGCGGGAGCAGGGAGGGAGGAAGAGGGGCATAAGAAAGGGGGGCAAGAGGGAACGGGAGGGGAGATCAAAGGAAAAGGGAGGAGAGGGGCGACCGGGGAGAGGGAAAGAGGGGATGGGGAGGAAAAGAGTGAAAGGGGACTTCACATATCATCTAGGTCGCCTATTTCACGATTGACATAAACAACCACCGTACATCAGCTCGTTCTTCGCTTTGCTTCAAGTGTAGAGCGAGGCGGAGGAGAGAAAAAGGGAGGGGGAGGAGGGTATGGGAGGAGAGTAGCGGGGTAATGAGAAAGGAGGTGGGGCAGAGAGGAGAGGAGGAGGGTAAAGTACGAGGAAAAAAGAGGGCAGGGAAGAAGCGTGCAGTTTGGCATAGGGAGGGAGACCACGAGGGAGGAAGAGAATGTAAGGGAAGATTCAACATTGCACATCGGGGTTCACTGAGTTACTCTTCTTCCAGACATATAACACATTAGTACAACTTCAAGTTTAGGAAAGAGAGATGCAGAGGAGAAGAGAGGAAGAGGAGTAATGAGAGGGGGAGGAGGGAGAAAGACGGAATTCGATATGATACGGAGGGAGGGTAAAGAGCAAGTAGAAAAAAGGGTGGGAGTGGGCGGGACAATTTTGGAGGGGAAGGATGAGCGAACGAGATAGAAGGAAAGGCACGGGGAATGGATCTGCAACTTAAGGAGAAAGGAAAGAGGGGGGAGAGAGACACAAGAGACAAAGTGTGAGAAGAGGGAGAGAGAAAGAGGAGTGAAATGGGAGTGAGAAAAGAAGGAGGCGACGGGAGACGGAAGCACAGAGGGAGATGAAGAGCGATGACCTGAGCCGTTGCTAATTAATCCCTGGAGGGGCACGTCTCGTGATTGGCAGAGGAAACAAACCGAAGTGGAGTTTTTTTGGAACGGTGCGTTTTCGCATCGATACGGTGTCTCCATATCTCGTACGTCTCGTGTTAATAACGTCTCGTTTTGCAAATATGTGGAAAATGGTCAGCTCTCATATCTCTGTTTTGACGACTCCGCGCCGCAAGGGGTATATTTCGTTCCCTACAAGAGAAAACTTTATCCGTTTAAAATTCTCAGACTTTGGCTAACGAGGGGATTTCCAACACGACCCAAACATGGCTCTGACTCGGGCGCGACGGTTCTCCCCCCGTTTGCTGAACCGGCCACGTTCTCCGTTACGCTCTTCCTTTCTACAACCGAGATTAACGAGCGTACGCTCACGTTCTCGCCTCTGTCCCGCTCTCGATTTAACATATTCGACTCACACAGCCACGCTGTCTTCGCGGCTCGTACTCACTCGATTTCTTCAACACCGAGCTCACCCACGTTCTCGTACGCTCAGGTCAAACCAACGTATGTCTACTCATAGGGAAAAGACACATTTGGGAGCGACAACTTAGCGCCCCTACAACGGTTCTTGGAAGATCACGTCTTTTTCGGTTGCTCCGCTCTGTTTCTCTCAAACCGCCACGTCTCGGAGCGGGCTTCTCGTCGTTTCTCAACACACGCTGTATAACAACGTTTGCTCACATCCCCAAATATAAGCTTGAATGTTAAGGAAACTGACTTTCTTTTAATTTTAGTCAGGCTGTTTTGGTCCATATTTCAACTTTTTTTTGTTTAATTTTTTATATATCTTGAAAATCGAGCTGTAAGGCCATGTAAATATCGAAGGCTTTTTAGAGCCGTTGTTACTAATAATCATAAATCGGAAAGCTTTTAGCCGTGTGAAAATCGGAGCTTAGTCCCGTGTTTGAAAATCCGAGCTTTAGCCCGTATACACATCGGCTCTCCGGGTTTCTCAAAGAGCCGGTCCATACGTTCTCCGCTCTCGCTCGATTATATCTGCACAACGCCATGGTCAGCACCTTGTCTCCGCTCTCCGTTTCTGATAAAACCACTAGGCGCAAGGCTCTTTCTCGGCTGCCGTCGCGGGGTGTTCTCAAAATACCTGGGCACACGATCTCCGGACTCTCGACCGTGTCGTCCTATATAGCCTGTGGAATCATACGGTTTTCTCCGCTCCAACTCGTTTCTGGGAAGACCGGGCCGTACGTTCTCTTAGCCGTCGGCCTCTAACATATCCGGTTGAACCGTCACGCTTCGCTCTAGCCGTGTCTGACTTCTTCACAGTTCTTCAACCACGCCAAACGGTTCTCGGATCCGCTCACCGTTTTCAATAATCAGCCCGGCGGTAACATACCGTTCCTCCGCCGACTGCTCGTCTTCTGAAATCTCCCTTACGGGCCTTCTCGCATGGCCGTCCGTTATATATCTGGCCCGCCACGTACTCGCAGGGCCCTTCTCCTACGGTCTGAACCGCGCGTGTTTGCATAAATCGCCCCTGCCGTTTCTGAACGCAAGGGCCACGTTCTCGCGCCCCTCCGTTTCTCGGAAGCGCGCCCCACCCCCGCTCGCTTTCGGTCTCAGCGCTCTCCCGTACGTTTCTCAAGTTGCCGCACAAAACTCGCTTCTCCGCGACCGCTCTTTGAGGTTAGAAAGTCACAGTAGGCTAGCCACATGTTCTCCCGCACGCTCTCCGTTTCAATTGCCGTCACGTTCTCTGCGGACGCCTGCCGTCTCGTTGTCTATAAGCCAGAGCCAATACGTGTCATCTGCGCCCGCGCGGTTTTGATAAGGCCGGTACAACGCGCGTGGTTCTCCTTCCGGTCTTCTCGTTTGCTGAGAGCCGGACCCGCGAAGCGGTTACGTCCAGCGGCCCTCCTTATTCCTCGAGCGTCGGTCAACGGTTTCTCCCGCTCTCCGTTTCTCAACCGGGCCTCGACCACGTGATTCTCCGCGGCTCTCCGTTTACTCATCCGCCAGTTGTGTTCTCCGCTCTCCGGTTTCTCAAGCCTGGTAACTAAATAATTCTCTCCGGGTCTTCCTCCGTTTCTGGAAGACCGGACCACGCTTCTCCGCCTCACGTTTCTGAAAACGTCCTCGTTTCTCGTCGCTCTCGTTCTCAACCAGCTCACGTTCTCACGCTCTCCGGTTTCCTCACCGGCCACGGTCTCCGCTCTTCCTCGCTTTCCTCAAACCGCCACGTTCTTCCGCTCTCACGCTTCTGCACCGCGCACGTTCTCCGCTCTCCGGGTGTCTCAACGCGCCCGGCACGGTTTCGGCTCATCAGCCTGGTAACGATGTTCTGAATCCGGCTTCCAGGTTCTCCGCTCTCCGTTTCTCAACCGGGCCACGTTCTCCGCTCCCCCGTTTCTCCAACCGCCCACGGTCTCGCGATCTCGGTCACGCTCTCGCGCTTGTGGTATATCGCACGTTCCCACGTCTCACGTTTTCTCACCCGGGCCACATTCTCTCCGCTCTCCGGTTTCTCAAACCGCCAACGATTCTTCCTCGCTCTCCGTTTCTCAACCGCCAACGTTCTCTCGCTCCTCGTTTCTCAACCGCCGACGTTCGCTTCGCCGTGAACGGGGCGCGTTCAGAACAGCAGGTAGTCGGACGAGGCGTTCTCAGGACAGTTCAGTGTGGTCCTAAATTGCAGTTGCCCGATAAAACCGCCGGGCGTGTGTATACAATCACACTAATGGTCGCCGGCTGCTGTCAAGCTCGGTCGCGGCGAGCCTCAGACTCAGCTCTGAAGGCTCCGTCGCTGACGCCGCTCTACTTGATCAAAAGCTCTAGGACTCTTTGCTTGTCATTTCTCGCACTCCTAGTGGTACATTTTCATCTGCCTTGTAAGTATGGCGCCATATATCACGAGAGAGATAGCTATACCTCGTATGTAAAAAATGTGTACCTTGTAACGTTGTAGAGATAAAGATGTTGACAGGCCCCGCCCGTCGTTTACTTTTTACGTCTGGCAACATTAACGCATCATATAGGTCTCTCACTCTAATTATGGAACGATTGCTGGGGGGATACTGGGAGACTTAACTCTGTAAACACAAACTGGAACACGTTTTCGTGGACGATCACATTTGAATGAATTTGGGGTGACTGAGGATGTTTTCTAAATCAACAATTGAAACTATTTTTTATGATGTTTAATTTGTATTTATATATGTATTAATGTTAAGTAGGCGAAAAATTCATTCCAATGGAAAGAATCTTTGGAACTATTTCGAAATGTCCCGCCGGATGAATTAATGTTCAAATAAATGAAAACCAAAGTGAATCCGATTAATTACAATCACGCTCGGATATTCCCTTTTAATTTAGAGAACTGAATCAAGCGCTAGCGTCGAATTTGTCCTCCTACTCTTTAACCCGCGCATCTCACGTCCACACTCTGCATATTCCATGACAGACGCGTGCTGGACCGAACTGTAAATTCGCTCTCAGTGGTAGCACATTGAACGACGCAAATGGAAAAGACAGTACCATCAAAGAAGATTCGAACATTTGTTTGCGTACATTTGCGGCTGAGCAGGAGCGTCAGCTGCAGGCTCTGTGTGGCAATGTTGACAGCGCTAAAAGAGGCCATACAGTATCGGATAACCTGAGCTCCGATCTCATAATTCATCAGCGCCAGAGGAATGAGATTGAAGTGTATAGACAGACACAACAGAATGGCAACATAGGAGACTTTCGACTTCATTCTGATGTACGGTGAGCCAATATGGTGGCCCGAAGTAAAATTAGGCTCCTCTCAATGTGGCGTGGGCTGCACATGCAGTTTGTCATAGTGTAAAACCGGCCCAGTGTGACCCAATGTAATGAACTCGAATCACAAGCCAGATCACTCATTCAAGAGACTCCTCAAGATACCGTTAATGTAGAGAAATTATTTTGCTGAAAGCTGTAACTCTATATCGTCTGAGAGCTGACCGCATTATATTTGCTTCCAGTGAAAACGCCGAAACTCAGACCCGGTTCTCTCCTGCAGACTCGAGCGTCTGAGCAACATCTTCGTCTCGTGCACAACTCACACATCAAATCTGCCCAAAGTCAAATCACGCCACCAAGTATGGTTTAAACACCTACTGACTGGATGAGTAGAAGGGGGAGAGTGTGTAGCAGTTAGAGGGGGGAGTGAAAGGGCTATGATAAGGGTGGAGAGGGAGGAGGGAGTGAGGGGGGGTGAGTGATTTATTTTGATGTAATTTGATGTAGTATATATTGGAGGTGGCAAATTGAAGAGAGGGTCCGAGGTGGAAAGTAATTATCATTAAGTCGGGAGCTAATGGGAGGGGGGATTAGGTGAGAGGTTGAGCTATGAAGACAGAATAATAGAGGATAGGAGGGAGGAGCAGAAAATAGAGGTGTGAGTTGAAGAAGGGTAATTAATTATGTTATTATGTGGGGGGAGGAAGATTAGGCATAGAGTAAGAATTGAATATTAGAAAGGAGAATATGGATGATTATTAGTGTAAGCGCCAGCTAAAGGGGGGAGATTAAGTAAGTAGGAAAGGAGGTTATTAAAATTAGTGTATTGAATTAATAGTAGGAGTAATGAAGTGATTAATTATTAGATATTAGGTGAATGACGAGGGGATGCATTATTGATTGGTTTATGTTGAAGTGTGAGGGCAGTATGAAGGACGGGGTTAAGAGAAGTGAGGGAGCAAATAAGTGGGATGGAAGGTAAGGATATTGGGGGATGTGAGGAGATGGTCATCGAAGAAATGCAGAAAGTAGGTGAAGGGTGGACTTGAGTTATTAATATAGGATGAGGGGCTGGATTATTAGTGATGAGAGATGTGGGGATATGAAGTATGGGGAATGATGAGATAGGGGAAAGTGTAGATGGGGGGTATTAAATGTAGAGAAGAAGGTGTTAGATTATTAGATTGATTAAAATTATTTAAGTGTGAGGAGAGGGGAGTGAGAAGCGAGAAGGGAGGGGAGGGAGGGAGAGGGAGGGAGGGGAGGAGGAGAGGTGGAGGGGGAGAGGAGGGAAGGGAGACGAGAAAAAAGGAGGCTGGAATCCTTTGCAGCCGCGGCCCCTCCCTCCGCAGCTGCTCTGCAATGCTGTCTGGCTGCATTTGGAGCGATGCCCCAGATGGCGTGTCGCGCACTTGTAACAGTTGATAAGTAAGCTTTGAAGCGATGGAAGAAAACGTGCGGTTTTGGGGAAACACGAGGAATAAAGAAACGGAAGCGGTTTTTTGTGCGAACGTCGAGCTGCGCTAAAAAAGTGGAGCTAAATGTGAAGCTAATGTGAAAGGGGCTAAGTGAACTAATGTTGAAGCTAATGTGAAGCTAATGTGAAGCTACAAGAAAGAAAACAAACTTCTGTGATGATGCTCTGTGAGGACATCCAAAACAGTTTAAAACCTGGACAGATCCTGAGCCACCAGGTTTAAAACACAGGTCAGAGTGGTCAAATAAAGTGTGAACATGAAGAGTGAAGAGGTGTGATAAAGTGTGAACGTGACAGAGTGAAGAAGCGTGGTGGTAAAAGTGTGAACATGACAGAGTGAAGAAGAGTGTGATAAAGTGTGAATGACAGTGAAGAAGAGTGTCATAAAGTGTGAACATGACGAGAGTGAAGAGTGTCATAAAGTGGTGAACATGACAAGAGTGAGAAGAGTGTGATAAAGTGTGAACAGACAGAGTGAAGAAGAGTGTGATAAAGTGTGAACATGACAGAGTGAAGAAAGTGGTGATAAAGTGTAACATGACAGAGTGAGAAGAGTGTTGATAAAGTGTGAACATGACAGATTAAGTGAAGAAGAGGTGGTGATAATTGTGAAGCGACACAGAGTGGAAGAAGAGTGTGATAAAGTGTGAACACGATAGAGTGAGAAGAGTGTGAATAAAGTGTGAACATGACAGAGCGAGTAAAGAGTGTGATATAAAGTGTGAACACAGAGTAAGTGGATATGACACGAAGGTGAAGAAGGTGTGATAAAGTGTGAAACGACAGAGTGAAGAAGGAGTGTGATAAAGTGTGAACATGAGAGTGAAGAAGAGTGTGATAAAGTGTGAACAGAAGAGGTGAAGAAGAGTGTGATAAAGGTTGAACAGACAGAGTGAAGGATGTGATAAATGGTGACCGACAGAGTGAAGAGTGTGGATAAAGTGTTGAACGGAACAGAGTGGAAGAGTGTCATAAAGTTGCGTGAGAGGAGCATAAGTTGACAAGAAGATGAAGAGTGTCATAAAGAGTGAACATGAACAGAGTGAAGAAGAGTGTGATAAAGTGTGAACACGACAGATAGGTGAGAGAGTGTCATAAAGTGTGAACCTGACAGGTGAAGAGTTCATAAAGTGGAACATGAACAGAGTGTTTAGAGTGTCCAATAAAGTGTGAACATGACAGAGTGAAGAAGAGTGTGATAAAAGTGTGACGGACAGAGTGAAGAAAGAGTGTGATAAAGTGGTGGAACATGACAGAGTGAAAGAAGAGTGTGATAAAGGAATTTAAAAGTTTTTGAATGAAATTAGATGACATGAGAAGTCGATTGAAGGATGAATTGTTCACACACGAAACATGTTACAAGACGTAGTGAGAGAGTGATTGTGTGTGTGCTCGGTTGTGCGGCTTGCCTCTGGACCAGGTCAATCATCAACAAAAGTAAAGCTGTGCAAACAGCGTTTTCTTTCCAAACTCAATCAGAGCTCTGATGAAGCAGCTCCAGCCGATCTCGTGACCGCTCCGATCGCTTCTGGACACGTTGCGTTTTCTATGGACACGGGAAAAAACATTTGGAGACATCTCAGTTTGTGTCAGAATAAACTTTATTTAATTGTTTTGTCATGACAGGGAAAGGTTAAGTCTTCTGGAGTTTCGGTCCGCAGCCGCACAATCTCTGTCTCGGTGTCGCTGTGTCCTAAAATCCGAGTTTGTCCTCTCTACATGCCTCAGGTTTTCTGAGGACGCTGGGAGGCATTTTGGACTGTCCTCAGATCTTCTGAGGATCACGAGGCATTCTACAATGTCCTCGAGTTCTTCTGAGGACGCTGGAAGCATTCGGACTGTCGTCAGGTTCTTCTGAGGAACGAGGCATTTCTACACTGTCCTCCAGGTTCTTCTGAGGACCTCGCGACAGCGCGCATTCTGGCAACCTGGAGGCATTCTACCTGTCCTCAGTGTTCTTCTGTGGAACGCTGGGATGGCATTCTGGACTGTCTCAGGTTCTTCTGAGGAGCCTGGAGGCATTCCTAGCACTGGCACGGGTTTTCTGAGGACACTCCGACGGCATTCTCAGCCTGTCCTCAGTTTCTTCTGAGGACGCGGAAGGCCATTTTGGCGTTACGTGGATTCTCTGAAGGAGTAGCAAGCAGTCATCGATTCTTCGTAGGAGGTGCATTGAGTCAGGTCATGTCGTGGAGCTCTGCTAAAGTTCGGGCTCCCTCGAGGCTGGAATGGACGGAATGTTTTGGGCTAGGGTCTCAGTTCTTGGGCGCTGAAGGCATTCTGGACTGTCCTCAGGTTCTTCTGTGGACGCTGGGAGGCAATTCTGGAATGTCTGCAGGTTTCTGAGTGAGTGGAGGATTTTGGACTGTCCTCAGTTTCTTCTGATGCGACGCTTGAAGGCATTCTCGGACTGTCCTAGGTTCTCTGTGGACGCTGGAGGCATTTCTGGACGTCCGTTCTGAGAGGCTGTTTACTGTTCAGTTGTAGGACTGCGATGGGCATCTCTGGACACTGTCCTCAGGTTCTTCTGTGGACGCTGGGAGGCATTCTGGACCTGTCCTCAGAGTTCTTCTGTAGGACGCTGGAGCATTCTGGACTGTCCTCAGGTTCTTCTGTGGACGCTGGAGGCATTCTGGACTGTCCTCAGGTTCTTCTGTGGACGCTGGAGGCATTCTGGACTGTCCTCAGGTTCTTCTGAGGACGCTGGAGATATTCTAGACCACATATGTCAAATTCAAGGCCCCCGGGCCAGATGTCGCTGCCAGATGTTTTAATCCGGCCCGCCGAACATTTCTAGTTTATATTTATTAATTTCCAATAGATATATAGCGTTTTTATCGCTAGAACTACAATTCCCACAATGCTTTGTAGCCGCTGCCCCTCCCCCGCGCTGCTCTGCACTTTTGTGTGTGCTGCTGAGAGGGCTGAGAGTGCAGATGTGCGTTGCGCACTTTACAGTTTAAGTAGGGGTTTGAACGAGGAAGAAAACGTGTGGTTTTGGGAAACACGAGGAATAAAGAAAGGAAGCGGTTTTGTGGACGTCAGAGCTGCGCTAAAAGTGGAGCTAATGTGAAGCTAATGTGAAGCTAATGTGAAGCTAATGTGAAGCTCATATTGAGTTTGTGCAGCAACATCAACATGTCTGTGATATCAACATTCAATATCAGAACCATATCAGGTCCTGTTCCTGCTGCTGCATGAGTATGGACTTTCACCTGCTGCAGATCTGTGTCCACAAAGAACTGTTTCTAGGCCCGCGACCCAGTCTGAGCAGGCCTAGTAACCCGAGCCCGTGCCCGAAACCAGTTTGACACCCCTGTTCTAGACTGTCCTCAGGTTCTTCTGATGCTGGAGGCATTCTAGACGGTCCTTGGGTTCTTCTGAGGACACTGGAGGCTTTCTAGATTGTCCATGGGTTCTTCTGAGGACGCTGGAGGCATTCCAGACTGTCCTCGGGTTCTCCTGAGGACGCTGGAGGCATTCCAGACTGTCCTCAGGTTCTTCTGAGGCCACTGGAGGCATTCTAGACTGTCCTCAGGTTCTTCTGAGGCCACTGGAGGCATTCTAGACTGTCCTCGGGTTCTTCTGAGGCCACTGGAGGTCTTCTACAGCCACACAAACTCGTCCAGCTCGTGTTGCCGTGTCTTCTACCTTGGCCCCCTCAGCAGTTCTCCATGACTTCCTCCTCCACCCCCTGGAGAACGCTGCTCACATCCTGTTGTTGCTCCTGAATACGCTCCTCCAGCTCTCGGATTTTCCGTGTCAGCATCTCCTTCTCCCTGTCCCACTCCACCTTCTTATAGATCCACTTCACAACCTCCGCTTTCGCCGCCTTTAGCATGTTTTCCAGACACGCGGTGCTATTCGAGCTGCGGCTGTACGCTTCGGTCAATTTATGGACCTGCACGAGGGCCTCGGTCTCTTGCTCCTGGGATTCCGTCAGCAGGTTTTTCAATTTAGCGTTTTCTTGCATTAAGTGCTCCAGATTGCGTTCCTGCTCGGCTGAAGTGGTTGATGTCTCTTTCCCTTGGCCCTCTCCATCTTTTCTATCTCTTTCTTCGTTCCTTTGTGACTGATTTTCCACCTCAGAGTCCTCTTTATTCTCCGTCATGTTTCTCACGTTCTGAAGCATTCGGACCTTCGACGTCTGGGCCGGGTCCGTCAGAATGTTGGCGCGGCCTTCGTACCAAGCTTGCTTCTGGCTCCAGACGCTGACCGCCTTGGCGAGCTGCTCCTTCCTCGAGTGAAACAAGCTCTGGAGGGTCATCATCTCTGCACACGTGAGGCTGGTGCGCGTCAGAAGCTCTTTGGCCGTGCTCCACGTGCTCTTGTTTGCCTGAAAACATGTCGCCTCCTCGTCGTCGTTCCGCAGCGTCGCCTCGTTGAGCGGAGTTTTACCGATGTTCAGCGTCTCCTCTTCAAACGAACGCCACTTCTGTTCCTGGTCACGGCGCAAACCTGCTCGGCTTTCCCAACGTTTCTCCTCCTCCTGCAACTCCTCGACCAAACCTTTGAGGTGAGGAATTACCTGAAAATCCTCCATGGCCAGAAATGTACCTTCCACTTGTTGGTTCTTGTTCTTTTTGTTCTTTTTGTTCTTTTTGTTCTTTTGTTTTTGTTCTTTTTGTTCTTTTGTTCTTCTTCTTTTCTTCTTCTTGATCTTCTTGATCTTCTTGATCTTCTTGATCTTCTTTTTCTTTTCTTCTTTTTCTTCTTTTTCTTCTTCTTCTTCTTCTTTCTTCTTCTTCTTCTTGTTCTTGTTCTTGTTCTTTTCTTGTTCTTTTTGTTCTTCTTCTTCTTCTTCTTCTTCTTCTTCTTCTTCTTTTCTTCTTCTTCTTCTTCTTCTTCTTCTTCTTCTTGATCTTCTTCTTTTTCTTTTCTTCTTCTTCTTTCTTCTTCTTCTTCTTCTTCTCTTCTTCTTTCTTCTTCTTCTTCTTGTTCTTGTTCTTGTTCTTGTTCTTGTTCTTGTTCTTCTTGTTCTTCTTCTTCTTCTTCTTCTTCTACTTCTTCTTCTACTTCTTCTACTTCTTCTTGGTGTCCAGTGAACGCTCTGTCCTGATCAGCTAGGCCCAAACAAAAAGGCTTTGAATGCCACTTTATGACTCATCGCTTTGACAGCTCAGATCACGTGCCGCTGGCGTAACCAAGGCAACGGAAAAGCATAATAAGCCTCCTTTGATGTGGACCTCACAACAAACCAACTCCTGTGAAGTCGACAGCGCTTTGTTGAAACAGTTCTTCTCTTCCAGTCGTGTCCAGTTAAAGACCCGTCGCTATGGCGACCAGCGCTGGACACTGGACAAATATTACGCATTATTTTTGTATTGCTTTTGGCCTTGAAACCCGCTCTTGAGAACCTTTCGTTTGACATCTCATGTTTCAGAACACAGAAAAGACCAACAAAGGACTTCCAATGACTTCCATTCTCTTTTCTGTTTGTTTGTTTGTTTGTTTGTTTGTTTGTTTGTTTGCCGTATAAACATCTGTAGTCGAATCAGGCAAATGTAATACTGTACTGTGGAACATTCCAGGCAAAGCAATCGCATAATTTCCTTCATCATCATCATCACCGTTCGGATGTTTCTCCAATATAAAGTGGCATAAAGAGCTTCAGCCTGTTACGTCCACTGCATTAGCTGTATTAGCGTGACATTAGCGTGACATTAGCGTGACATTAGCGTGACATTAGCGTGACATTAGCGCGTGACGAAGAGCGCAGCTGTGGCCGTTACGACTGCGGGTCAAGCCTGTGTGTGTCACTGCGTTTACGCCTCCGCACACGGGAAAACCAGCGTCCGCCTTCGTTCAGAACCACAGTTTGGGACTTTTGGGTTGGGTTCTGGACTCTATTCTCAATCCTTTTTTATTTGCTGACAACATTGTGTGCGTGGAATGAGAAAAGGGCAGAGGAAAAGTGTGTTGAAGGTAGATCACTGAGAACATGTGCAGATGCGGCGTCGTTCAGGTTTGCGCTGCTCCGTTTGGACACATTTGACTCGGACGTGATCCGAGCGCTTCTTCGTCGTTGGTTTAGTGAATCATCGTCACCGCTCCGAACGTTTGAACCTGGAGGGTTCGGCCCCGCTCGCACGTCGGTCCAAGTGAGACCTCCCGAGTCAGACCTCCAGAGCACGCAGGGCTTCAGTGATGGTTTAAGAACGTGAAGAGCCTGCTGTTCTAATCTTTAGCGTTGAAAAGCTCAGTTCTCAGTTCTTGGAGCGTTTAAAAGCAGCAGATTTTGTGTTTCAACCTGTCGCTCTGATTTAAATGTCCCAGTGATGTGCAAATGTGGCCATTTTACACTTAAAATGCCCTATATTTACATGAAAACATTACATTATGGCGACGTGTCTGGGCCTCAAAACTCCTGCCGTGGACACTGTGATGGATACTTCTGGGAGTGGGAGGAACATCATGTACTTTAATTAATACAATGTTCAATTAGCACAAAACACAAAATAAATAAATATACTTTTCAATACACACACTATTCAATTAATGATATAAAAAAAGCTTCATAAATATGAAGTTGTGTCATTTGTGAAGTCAAAATCTGTTTCTTTTTCATGACTTTTTCCGCCGTTTTTCTTCTGTTGCTTTTTCGTCCGTTTTTGTTGCCGTTCAAAACGAAGAATCGAATCAAAACCTCTTTCTTCCTCTTGCATTTTGCCAGTTCAACTCTGTAAATGCGACGTGGCGCTCGCTCGCTGCCGCTCGCTGGCTCCCCGAGCCTCGCAGAAACGCCGTTTAGTGCCGGCGGAATATCTTTGCAGTCCCAAACAGTCGCATCAGAGCAGCGGGGCGGCGACGCCGAGCGGTGGCGCAGGCGGGCGGGTCAGGCGTGCGAAGCGAGCGGGGGCGTCGAGGGCGGCGAGCGGGGCGGCGAGCGCGAACGCGGCGGCGAGCGGGCGGCGACGCCCTGAGACGGGAGGGGCGAGCGAGCGGGCGAGCCGAAGGCGGAGCGGCGACGTGCGCGGGGTCGGCGAATACAAAATGAATACTAAAAATGAAAGGAAGGCGAGCGGGCTACGTGTTTCGCAGCGCGATGCGACGGGCGGCGACGGCGGCGACGAGCGGTTAACAACTATGATAAGGTGGGCGCGAGCGGCGCGCCGAGCGAGAGCGGGCGGCGAGTGCGCGGCCGGCGGCGAGGCGAGCATGGAGCGGAGCGGCGACGCCTTAGAGCGGCACATTGGCGACTCCTGCGTCGCCGTCAGAGCGAACCGCGTAAGCGAGATTACCAATAGCCCGGCTGACCTTCAGCCAGCCGAACGGTCGAGGAGAATAGAGCGAGGCGAGCGGCGACAGGCACCAGCGCTTGAAAGCGCGGCGAGTCTGCGAGTCGGTAGCGGCCGATCCGGCGAGCGACAGCACGAGCGGTGCTCTCGACCTAAGCGAGTATGGGAGGCGAATCCTAATTTACGCGAGCGGCGGCGATTCGTCGACGACCTACAATACAGTGTAGCCGGCATCCCACGCGGGACCTTCTCCCGCGCGGAACGGCGGCGACGCGCGCCGGCGGCGACTCGCGAACGGGGCGATGCGAGCGATCCATAGACCTGGTCTAAGTCCATAGACCTGGACTTAGACCAGGACTGGACCAGGCGGCAGGCGGCGAGCTAGGCGGCCGTTTGACTGTCGCCGAGCACGTAACCAGCTCTGACAACATAAAACTGCAATAAACGCCGTTGGCGCCGCTCACATTTGGGACGTTTCCATTTCCATATTTCCTGCTCCGTCCCACTGTGTGACATCATTAGGTGGTAATCCAGTGAGACAAACCATGATTGACATTTGAAATTCCTTCGGTCGATTGGTTTAACGTCGTGGCGCCGTCTTCTGCCGCCGCGGATGCTGTTTGGTTTCCCCGGCGCATAAACAGTCTAAAGGAGGTCATAAAGTCTGGTGGTCTCGCAGGAGCTCGTCTAATGTCTTTGAATGGCTCATGATGCGTTTTGAGGAATGGGATTCTTTGGCTTTGACCTTTTTAAGGAGCGCGTCTCCAGAGTTAACCTGATCAGACCAGGACTTAGACCAGGACAGGACTTAGACCAGGACTGACCAGACTTAGACAGACTTTGACCAGGACTGACTTGGACAAGGATTTAGACCAGGACTGGACAGATTTAGACCAGGATTTAGACTAGATTGGACTTGACGAGGACTTAGACCAGACTTTGACCAGGACTGACTGACTGACAGACCAGACAGGATTAGACCAGGACTGACTTAACCAGGATTAGACCAGGAGACTGGACTTGGACCAGGACTTAGACCAGGACTTTAGACCAAGGACTTAGACCAGACTGGACCTGGACCAGGATAGACATGACTGGACCAGGACTTAGACCAGATTAGACCAGGACTTAGACCAGGACTGGACCAGGACTTAGACCAGGACTGGACCAGACTGAACCAGGACTGTAGACCAGGACTTAGGACTTAGACCAGGATTTAGACCAGGACTGGACCAGGAGTGACCAGGATTTAGACCAGGACTTGGACCAGGACTTAGACCAGACTTAGGACCAGGACTTAGACCAGGATTTAGACCAGGACTGGACCAGGATTTAGACCAGGACTTAGAGCCAGGACTTAGACCAGGACTGGACCGGACTGGACCGGGACTGAGACCAGGATTTAGACCAGGTATAGACCAGGACTTGGACCAGGACTTGGACTAGACTTGGACCAGGACTTGGACAGGACTTAGATCAGGACATAGACCTGGACTTAGACCAGGACTGGACCGGACTTAGAACAAGACTAGAACCAGGACCAGATCGGTTCGGTACCAGTTTGTTAATGTAAACCAGAGCTCCTCCCCCCTGTTCTAAAGTAACCTATGGTGTGCCACAGGGTCAGTACTCGGACCAATCCTGTTGACTCTTCATATGCTGCCGTGAGGTCACATGATCAGAAAGCATTCACTTCCACGGCTCCAGTTCCACCGTCTTGACCAGCGACCGCATCCGGATTAGGACCGTGGTAACTCCGATCCGGTAGTTGACGGGCCGGACCACATCCGGATTAGACCGCCTGTAACTCCGGTAGGACGGCGCGGACCACATCCGTGACTGTAAGGGACCAGCTGTAACTCCGGCAGTGACGGGCCGGGACCACATCCGGATTAGACCGCTGTAACTCCGGCAGTGACGGGCCGGACCACATCCGGATTAGACCGCTGTAACTCCGGTAGTGACGGGCCGGACCACATCCGGATTAGACCGTGTAACTCCGGTAGTGACGGGCCGGACCACATCCGGATTAGACCGTGTAACTCCGGTAGTGACGCCGACCACATCCGGATTACCGTGTGACCGTGTAACTCCGGTAGTGACGGGCCGGACCACTGGTTTTTGATTCGGTCCGATACCAAGTAATACTATGGCAAATATCGCTATATCGATCCGATACCATTGAGTTTTGTATTAAAGTTTTACCTTGGCCATCATTATTTTCTTTCTGCTTGAACAAATATGAATAATAAATATAATAAATATAATAAATATACGTGTAGAACACAGTATCTACACGTATAAACACGTTTGGGACGCTGAGACTCTTTTGGCTCCTGTCGGCTGAGGTCTTTTTGAGGCTCGTCTCCTTCAGGCGTGTGACACAGTGACTCACTCGGACTCGAGATGTTTCCACGTGACTCAAACTTCAGACCAAACATTGACTTTCGGAGGGATTTTCCCATTTACACAAGAGCGTTCTTCACATTCCTGCCATAATCATGAAACGTACCGGAGCCTGGACCGGAAGTCACGCTTTTGACTTTGGACCCAAATACTGTAGTAACTTGTACTTCTCTGAGTACTTTCCTCCTCCCGAGCCACATTTTGTGGAGTGTAACAGAGTAAAAGTGGAGAAGGAGTAAATCTGTCAAACTTTGACTTTGACTTGGTTTTTCTCATTTTTGTCTCGCTTTTGAAAGTACTACATAAACCTCTCATTATAAATCCGATGTTACGTCCGGATGATATCTCTTACTCAATACTTGGACCACTACTTATTTTAAAGTAACTTTACTTCAAAATAATATTAACATTATTCACATTTGTATAAAATATACGAATATATAACTTTTCCACAGCCTTGGGAGATGCAGGAGTAACTGAGCTTTGGCTCCATCTACTGGCTGCAGAGGAGGAGTCGAAAACAGCAGAAGCTTCTCAGAGCCGCCTCAGTTACGGAGGAGATTCAGAACGGAGTGTTTTTGAGGCTCGGAGGGGAGAGGACTTTGTGTGAATGAAGCTAAATGCGCTCCAGCTGAGTTTGTGACGAGGAACGGTACGAGAACGAGGTCAGAAGTACAATGTGTCCTTTAATGTGGGATTGGCGTCATATTTGTGAAGAGCGTTTGATTTGACGTTAGTCTGGTTAGCATCGGCTAGCAAAGCGGTTGTATCTGAGCAACGGGCAGAGACAGACGGGGAAGGGGCGTGTACCTCCTACACTCTGGCACCTGATTGGCACTGCGGTTCGAACTCAGCTCCAAATTAGCCACTCAAACTGCTAGCTAACAATATGGCGTCACTTTGTCCGCTGACATATAGAGTCTATGGTAATACGTGCTTTATAACTACACTCCAAGGATGCTCCGCCCACGTGTGTCAGTTCACCCATCTCGATACTTGGTATTGGAACGTTTACTTTCTGTCAAACTTCAGCACGTTATCAATACGTCCTATAAAAGCTGTTTCTATGATCGTAACATCATTTGTACGTCTTTAAAATGAGGATCATACGAGTCAGATCAGTGTTGAAGACGGACTATGGAGAACCAATCCACCAGATTGGGTTCTTATATATTGTATATGGTATATACAGTATATGATGTATATGTTATATACAGTATATGATATATATGTTATATATGTGTATATGATATATATGTTATATAGAGTATATGATATATGTTATATACAGTATATGATGTATATGTTATATACAGTATATGATATATATGTTATATAGAGTATGATGTATATGTTATATACAGTATATGATATATATGTTATATAGAGTATATGATGTATATGTTATATAGAGTATAGATATATATGTTATATACATATATGTATATGTTATAATACAGTATATGATGTATATGTTATATAGTATATGATATATGTTATATACAGTATATAATGTTATGTAAGTGTATATAGAGTATATGATATATGTATATACAGTATATGATATATATGTTATATAGAGTATATGATGTATTTAGCGAGTTTCACAGTTGTAATTCGATTGACAAATCAAAGGTTGCGTTTTGAGCCGCTTCACTCATTTCAAAGTCGTACCTCTCTGAAATTCTTAATGTTCAATAATCAACGTTTCTGTTGCAGAATCGAGATCAGCTCAGTTCTGGCGATCATGACCAATAACATGAGTTTTATTTCACACCTGAGGGGACCAGCGTCTGAACCTAGAACATCAGCCCAAGTACCCGGTCCACCTGACTTCCAAGATCCACGGTGTAGTCTTCTTCAAAAGACAAATCTATCAATTGTAATAACTCTAATTCACCAAAAACATGATCTTAACCGTTAATATTTAAGAGAGAGAGTCACTGGGTAACGTGTGAGTCACTGGGGTAAGGGTGAGAGTTCCTGGGGTAACGGGTGACGGTTGGGGTAACGGGTGGAGAGTCACTGGGAGTACGGGTTAGGAAAGTATGGGTAACGTATGAGAGAGTACGGGGTAACGTGTGAGAGAGTCACTTGGGGTAAAGGGTAAGTACTGGGGTAACGGTGAAGTCACTGGTAAGCGGTGAGAGTATGGGGAAACGGGTTGAGAAAGAGTCATGGGGTAAGGGTGAGCAGTCATGGGTAGGGTGAGAAGAGTCACTGGGTAAGGGTGAGAGTCACTGGGGTAACGGGTAGAGGAGTACTGGGGTAGAGGGTGAGAGTCACTGGGAACGGGTGAGAGTAATGGGAAAAAGGGTGAGAAGAGTCATGTGGTAACGGGAGAGTACTGGGGAACGGGTGAGAGAGAGTCACTGGGGAAACAGGGTGAGAGAGGTCACTGGGTAACGGGTGAGAGTCAGTCACGGGAAGACGGGTGGAGAGAGTCACTGGGGTAACGGGTGAGAGTCACTGGGAAACGGGTGAACAGAGTCTGGGGAACGGTGAGAAGTCACTGGGGAACGGGTGAAGAGAGTCACTGGGGTAACGGGTGAGAGTCAGAGTCCCTGGGAAACAGGTGAGAGAGAGTCACTAGGGGTAAGGGTGAGAGAGAGTCACGGGGATAAGGTTGGGAGAGGAGTCTACTGGGGTAAGGGTGAGAGAGGTCATGGTAACGGGTTGAGAGAGACGTCAACTGGGGTAAGGTGAGAGTCACTGGCGTAACGGGTGAGAATCAACTGGGGTAACGGGTCACTGAGAGAGAGTCAAGCTGGGGAAATCGGGTGAGAGAGTCACTGGGAGTAAGCGGGGTGGAGAGAGAGCACTGGTGTAACGGTGAGAGTTCATGGTAAGGGTGAGAGAGTCCATGGGGGAGACTCACGGGTGGAGAGGAGTCATGGGGTAAGCGGTGGAGTCACTGGGGTAACGGGATGATCTACGGGTAACGGGTGAGAAGAGGTCATGGGGTAACGGTGAGCAGTCACTGGGGTACGGGTGAGTAGTCATGGGGTAACGGGTGAGAGAGAGGTCACGGGGTAAGGAGTGTAGTCCTGGGGTTAACGGGTGAGAGTCACTGGGGTAACGGGTGAGAGTCACTGGGGAGAGTCACTGGGGTAACGTGGTGAGAGTCGACTGGGGGTAAGGGTGAAGAGTCCTGGGTAACCGGGTAAGAGGAGAGGTCACTGGGGAAACGGGTGAGAGAGTCACTGGGTAACGGGTTGAGAGTCACTGGGGGAACGGGTGAGAGAGAGTCACTGGGGTAACGGGTGAGAGAGAGTCACTGGGGTAACGGGGTGAGAGAGAGTCACTGGGGTAACGGGTGAGAGTTCACACGGTGAGTCACTGGGTAACGGAGTGAGAGTCACTGGGGTGGGAACGGGTGAGAGAGAGTCACTGGGGGTAACGGGTGAGAGTCACTGGGGAAACGGGTGAGAGAGAGTCACTGGGTAACGGGTGAGAGAGAGTCACTGGGGACAGGTGAGAGAGAGACTGGGGGTAACGGGTGAGAGAGAGTCACTGGGTAACGGGTGAGAGAGAGTCACGGGGTAACGGGTGAGAGAGAGTCACTGGGGTAACGGTGAGAGAGTCACTGGGGTAACGGGTGAGAGAGAGTCACTGGGGGAACGGGTGAGAGAGTCACTGGGTAACGGGTGTAGAGAGAGAGTCACTGGGGGAAACGGGTGAGAGAGTCACTGGGGTAACGGGTGAGAGAGAGTACTGGGGGTAACGGGTGAGAGTTCACTGGGGTAACGGGTGAGAGAGAGTCACTGGGTAACGGGTGAGAGAGAGTCAGGAGTGGGGTAACGGGTGAGAGTCACTGGGGTAACGGGTGAGAGAGTCACTGGGGTAACGGGTGAGAGAGAGTCACTGGGTAACGGGTGAGAGTCACTGGGGTAACGGGTGAGAGTCACTGGGTAACGGGTGAGAGAGAGTCACTGGGGAACGGTGAGAGTCACTGGGGTAACGGGGGTGAGAGTCACGGGTAACGGTAAGTGAGAGAGAGTCACTGGAGGAGTGAACGGGTGGGGTGAGAGAGTCACTGGGTAACGGGTAGGGAGAGAGAGTCACTGGGGTAACGGGTGAGAGTCACTGGGGTAACGGGTGAGAGTCACTGGGGTACGGGGGTAACTGGGGTAACGGTGAAGAGAGTCCTGGGTAACGGGTGAGAGTCATTGGGGTAACGGGTGAGAGAGTCACGGGGTAACAGTGAGAGTCACTGGGTACTGAGAGGTCACTGGGACGGGTGTGAGAGAGAGTCACTCACGGGTGAGAGAGAGTCACAGGGGTAACGGGTGAGAGAGAGTCACTGGGGTAACGGGTGAGAGAGGTCACTGGGGTAACGGGTGAGAGTCACTGGGGGTAACGGGTGAGAGTCACTGGGGTAACGGGTGAGAGTCACTGGGCGGGTAACGGTGGTGAGAGTCACTGGGTAACGGGTGAGAGTCACTGGGAGACGGTCGTGAGAGTCACTGGGTAACGGGTGAGAGAGAGTCACTGGGTAACGGGTGAGAGAGGTCACTGGTAACGGGTGAGAGGTCAACTGGGTAACGGGTGAGAGTCACTGGGTACGGTGTGAGAGTCACTGGGGTAACGGGTGAGAGTCACGGCGTGACGGGTGAGAAAGAGTCACTGGGGTAACGGGTGAGAGTCACTGGGGAAACGGGTGAGAGAGAGTCACTGCACGGGTAACGGGTGAGAGTCACTGGGGTAACGGGTGAGAGTCACTGGGGTAACGGGTGAGAAAGAGTCACTGGGGGGGGTAACGGGTGAGAGTCACTGGGGGAAACGGGTGAGAGAGAGTCACTGGGGTAACGGGTGAGAGTCACTGGGTAACGGTGAGAGTCACGGGGGGAGAACGGGTGAGAGAGTCACTGGGGGTAACGGGTGAGAGTCACAAACTGGGGAAACGGGTGAGAGAGAGTCACTGGGGTAACGGGTGAGAGTCACTGGGGTAACGGGTGAGAGAGAGTCACTGGGGTAACGTGAGAGAGAGTCACTGGGGTAACGGGTGAGAGAGAGTCCTGGGTAACTGAGAGTCACTGGGGTAACGGGTGAGAGAGAGTCAACTGGGGAAACGGGTGAGAGAGTCACTGGGGGTAACGGTGAGAGAGAGTCACTGGGGTAACGGGTGAGAGAGAGTCACTGGGGAAACGGGTGAGAGAGTCACTGGGGTAACGGGTGAGAGAGAGTCACTGGGGTAACGGGTGAGAGTCACTGGGGTAACGGGTGAAGAGAGAGTCACTGGGGTAACGGGTGAGAGAGTCACGGGGTAACGGGTGAGAGTCACTGGGGAAACGGGTGAGAGAGAGTCACTGGGGTAACGGGTGAGAGAGAGTCACTGGGGTAACGGGTGAGAGTCACTGGTAACGGGTGAGAGTCACTGGGGTAACGGGTGAGAGAGAGTCACTGGGGAAACGGGTGAGAGAGTCACTGGGGTAACGGGTGAGAGAGAGTCACTGGTAACGGAGTGAGAGTCACTGGAGTAACGGGTGAGAGAGAGTCACTGGGGTAACGGTGAGAGTCACTGGTCGGAACGGGTGAGAGAGTCACTGGGGTAACGGGGTGAGAGAGAGTCACTGGGGTGAGAGAGAGTCACTTGGGTAACGTGTGAGAGAGTCACTGGGGTAAGGTGTGAGAGAGAGTCACTGGGGTAACGGGTGAGAGAGAGTCACTGGGGTAACGTGTGAGAGAGTCACTGGGGTAACGGGTGAGAGAGAAGTCACTGGGGTAACGAGTGAGAGAGAGTCAC
This sequence comes from Chaenogobius annularis, assembly GCA_015082035.1. Lineage (NCBI taxonomy): Eukaryota > Metazoa > Chordata > Actinopteri > Gobiiformes > Gobiidae > Chaenogobius > Chaenogobius annularis. The sequence continues at coordinate 111,788 of BJKM01000988.1, read as the reverse complement.
TGGGGTAACGGGTGAGAGAGAGTCACTGGGGGTAACGTGTGAGAGAGTCACTGGGGTAAACGTGTGAGAGAGAGTCACTGGGGTAACGGGTGAGAGAGAGTCACTGGGGTAACGGTGAGAGTCACTGGAGGTAACGTGTGAGAGAGAGTCACTGGTAACGGGTACGTACCGTGAGAAGAAGTCACTGGGTAACGTGTGAGAGAGTCACTGGGGTAACGAGTGAGAGAGAGTCACTGGGGTAACGGGTGAGAGAGAGTCACTGGGGGTGAGAGAATGGGTGAGAGAGAGTCACTGGGTAACGAGTGAGAGAGAGTCACTGGCGGTACTGGGGTGAGTGAAGAGAGTCACTGGGGTAATGGGTGAGAGAGAGTCACTGGGGTAAACGAGTGAGAGAGAGTCACTGGGGGTAACGGGTGACAGAGTTTCAGGGTCACTGGGTAACGGGTGACAGAGCTTCAGGGTCACTGGGTAACGGGTGACAGAGCTTCAGGTCACTGGGGGTAACGGGTGACAGCGCTTCAGGGTCACTGGGGTAACGGGTGAGAGAGAGTCACTGGGGTAATGGGTGACAGAGCTTCAGGGTCACTGGGGTAACGGGTGACAGCGCTTCAGGGTCACTGGGGGTAATGGGTGACAGAGCTTCAGGTCACTGGGGTAACGGTGTGAGAGAGAGTCACTGGGTAACGGGGACAGAGCTTCAGGGTCACTGGGGGTAACGGGTGACAGCGCTTCAGGGTCACTGGGGTAACGGGTGAGAGAGAGTCACTGGGGTAACGGGGGGGACAGAGCTTCAGGGTCACTGGGTAACGGGTGAGAGAGAGTCACTGGGTAACGGGGGACAGAGCTTCAAGGTCACTGGGGTAACGGGTGACAGAGCTGGTCCTCCTGAACACAGCTGATGGTGAAGAAGCTCCAGAAATCAGGAGACGTCTCCTTTTTCTTGAAAAGGAATATATTTTAGTATTTGAAGTATCACTTTGTGGCCAAATCAAAACCGTGTGTGCTGTCTACATCTAATTATAAAGTATTTAAATCTTTCTCTTACGTGCACTCTTATTGGCTGAACTTTAGTGCTCCGCCCCCCCATGTTTCCTGATTCATCCATGTGAATGTTAGAGATGTTTGTGGGTTTGTGACAGATAGATTTAAATAAATACTCTTTAACACAATAAGTGTGTATATTTTAGAGCTAAAGCTGATTGGGCGTAGCCTCTCGACCGCGTTCGCTGAGCGTGAACAGTCGCTGAGCGTGAACAGTCGCTGAGCGTGAACAGTCGCTGATGCTTGAACCTGTTGATGGTTAAATCTGTGAAAAGAACACAATCATTTTAACACGAGCCTGAAACGAATCACCAAATCCAGCCGTGGCTAATCCCCGCTCGGCTCCTCGTCAGGTTTACACTTGGTTTCCTCCGCTCACGAACGCTCGGATGAAACGTGGACCCAATCCCACATTTACACTGACGCACAGTGAAGGGACCGGGATCCAAGCGCCCACCTTCTCGTTTGTGGGCGTCTCACGTCACTGCTGCCCAAGAACGATTGAGAAGAAGAGGAGTGTTAAAGCTGTGGAAACATTCCAGGCAAAGCAAAAGGAGACAAAGAAAGTGACGGACACTGTAGGAGCGTCCCAACTGTAGGAGCCCGCCCGGGAGCGTCCCAACTGTAGGAGCCCGCCCGGAGCGTCCCAACTGTAGGAGCCCGCCCGGAGCGTCCCAACTGTAGGAGCCCGGCCCGGAGCGTCCCAACTGTAGGAGCCCGCCCGGAGCGTCCCAACTGTAGGAGCCCGCCCGGAGCGCCCAACTGTAGGAGCCCGCCGGACGTCCCAACTGTAGGAGCCGCCCGGAGCGTCCCACCCGACTGTAGGAGCCCGCCCGGAGCGTCCCGACTGTGGGAGCCCGCCCGGAGCGTCCCAACTGTAGGAGCCCGGCCCGGAGCGTCCCGACTGTGGAGCCCGCCCGGAGCGTCCCGACTGTGGGAGCCCGCCCGGAGCGTCCCGACTGTGGAGCCCGGCCCGGAGCGTCCCAACTGTGGGAGCCCGGCCCGGAGCGTCCCAACTGTGGGAGCCCGCCCGGAGCGTCCCAACTGTAGGAGCCCGGCCCGGAGCGTCCCGACTGTGTGGAGCCCGGCCCGGAGCGTCCCAACTGTGGGAGCCCGCCCAGAGCGTCCCAACTGTGGGAGTCCGCCCCGGAGCGTCCCAACTGTGGGAGCCCGGCCCGGAGCGTCCCGACTGTGGGAGCCCGGCCCGGAGCGTCCCAACTGTGGGAGCCCGCCCAGAGCGTCCCTACAGTATGAACATTGTTTTTCACTGTCGCCCTTCGACATGTGTTTGTTTATTATTTTGAAGTCGTTGTGTTTCAGAGGGAGGGCGGGGCTTTTGTCACTTTCTCGCCCGTTCTCTGAGGGTTGAAGCCAAAGTGTTTGAAACTTTGTGAAGTGTTGATCAGAAAACGCCGTGGCACCTGCGGACATGTGACGTTCAGTGTCAGTGAACGTCACATGTCCAGGGTTTAGAAGAGTGTTCTTCTCACAAACGTCCAGAGACACTCTCTGACATTAGAAGCTGAAGTGAATCAGATTTTGCAGATTTAAGGCTCAATCTACTCGATCCAAACTCTTTAAAGCCTCTGGACCTGGCGAGGAGGCTCGTCATGTTTCATCTCATGTGTTTGTTTAACATGTTTTATTATTTTGCAGCTTCATTTAAGACAAGGATAAACTCCAGAAGCTTAAACACATCATTTCCCCTGCAGTGCAGCGTCTTCTGCACACTCATCAAGAAGGCCCAGCAGAGGATGTACTTTCTATGCGGCAGCTGAGGAAAGCCAAGCTGCCAGTGCAGATGATGGTGCAGTTCTACACTGCCATCATTGAGTCCATCCTCACCTCCTCCATCACCGTGTGGTACGCTGGAGCCACAGCCTGGGACAAACAGAGACTACAGCGCCCTCTGCTGGAGCCACAGCCAGGGACAAACAGAGACTACAGCGCATTGTGCGTTCTGCTGGGAAGGCGATCGGCTGCAGACTTCCATCTCTGCAGGACCTGTACGTCTCCAGGGCTCTGGGACGAGCAGGTCGGATCACTCTGACCTTCTCACCCTGGACATGGTCTATTTGAAACCACTCCCCTCAGGCAGGAGGCTACGGTCCATCCGGACCAGAACCTCCCGCCACAAGAATAGTTTCTTTCCCTCTGCTGTTGGACTCATGAACACTTCTAAACACCTGTCACTTTAACTACACTCTTCATCACTCTCACTGTCACTTTTCTGCACTACAACTGTAAATCTAACTGTAACTCTTGTGTACATAGAAATGCCTATTTTTATTTTTATTGTATAGTCATTTTAAATTGTTTCTTAATGCCCCCTTTTTTGATTGAATATATGTTGTTTTATTATTGCTCAGTGTTTTATGTTGCACCCTTAAGGCCGAGACAAGTTCCTGTTTGTGAATTTTGTTCATTGACAATGGCAATAAACTCTTTCTGATTCTGATTCTGATTCTGACATTTAGTCACGTGGTGCAGGAGCTCTTTAGAAATGTCACAAACAGGAAAAGAAAACATGGGAAAACACAAATTAAACTCGGCCTGTGGATACCCGACTTGGGCTTTTGAACAAAGTGAAAGAGAACCAAAAAGCAGGACAAAGGGACAAAAGGGAAACAGAACCAAGAAGAAAGGGGTCTCTATCCCTTATGTCTCGGGACTGTCGGAAAAACTGCAAAGAATTTTTAGACAACACGAAGTCCCTGTTTATTTCAAACCAGGAACACGCTAAGATGTTTACACAGAAACAGAGCAATGTAGTGTATTCTATCCAATGCAGTGAAGAAAGTTGTAAAGAGCGCCACATAGTGAGACTTAACAGCCACTTCACAAGAGGCTTTGTCAACACAGAAGACACTCGAGTTCAGGACCTCAAAGAGCTGTGCATCTTCATCTTCAAAGCCACAAACCACTCTATTGAAGACAGATGAGGTGGAGATTCTGAGCAGGAGAAAAGATGGTTTGAAAGAGGAGTTAAGGAGGCAATCTTTGTTAAAAAAGAGAATCCTTCCTTAAATCGTAATGGAGGGTTAAGATTCAACATTTCGGTTGTTTATAATGGTCTTGCTGAAACCATGGAGACGCCCGAGGCATTCTGATGCATAATCAGGTACTCCGTGAGGAGGGAGCCGAAGTCAGTGTACAGTAGGGTGTAGACGGCCCATCTCAGGGCTGTATTTTCAAGTGAAACCAAAATCTCCCTTTATCCGGCGGTGCCGCCCTGTGGCGGGGCTTACACAGAGGAGGATATAAACAGGAGTTCTCAGACTTGTTTCTCAGATTGAGAATGACTCTTGGATGAGAGTCGAAATGTTTTGTTTTTCCTAAAACAGAGTCCAGATGAAACAACTGAATCTTTTTCTACAATGGAGCCCTCCTGGACAAATGAGGGATTACACCGACACAAATTAAACTACATAAGAATAAAAAAGTATTGACACATCCCTATACTTATATTATATTCATGATAATTATTGGCTTTTATGCTTTTGATTTGAATTCTCCTAAATAATATCTGGATTTGATCAATAACAGTTCATTTGGTTTAAAAGCAGTGCATTGATCTTGATCTGAGGCCCAGAAGCGTTTGAACTGTTAGAAACTGTTGCCATCTTGTGGTTCCATCAGGTTTTACACCTGGTACAGAAGAAAAAGAGCCATAAGAATGGATGGAATGAAGGATATTTAACCCAATGTGAGGGACAAAGGCTTACATTTCACCTGATTTAAGAGATGCTCTTGAAATTGCAGTCGTGTTGTTTCATTGGAGCTGTAATGTGATGTAACTGTATATATAACAAATACACACACATGCTGTGGTTATAAGAATACTATAAGTACGTAAAATAGTAACTTTATGTTTTCCTTCAAAGGGTTCATTGTAAAAGCAGAATTTTGTGACAAGAATTAGCTGCTGCAACAATAAAGTATTTTGTTTCTCGTCAAGTTGAAAGTGAGATCTGAAAGCAGCGCTCTGATTGGCCGTGCTTTTGGCGGCCCATCCCAGTTTCACTTCAGCATCTGACAAAAGCTCCTCTAAAACAAAGCTATGCGGATATTAACAATGTCCCGAGCGTTTGTGGAAGCTCGGGACGGTGAAAAGATGTGAAAATCAGGTTTAAGCGTTAAGACGGCCAACGTTTACGTGAAATAAACTGTTGTGATGAAGTGCGACATTGACGTGGGGACGTTTTCCACACTGACACTGGGATTAGACTCAGAATATCACAAAAGATGAAAAATCAAGGTTGTTCTTAGCAAAGTACGTGAGTGATTTTGTACATTTTTACTTGCAGGAATATGAAATGTTGAGCACGCAATCATTTGTTTAATTCATTGTATCTACAGATATATTACAATCGTTTCTACAAATTATACTTTTGTGATCTTAAAGTTGTTGCTTATGTTTTGTTGTAAATATCTAAAATCATTAGTATGTAAATCTTTTGTCGATTAATCATTGAAAATATACTGTGTTTATATGTTTTACTTCATTTTGTCTCCACTTTTTTTAAACATTTTATGGCATATTATATATATATTGATGGCTTTTCAATATAATCTATAATGTGCGTTCATTATGCTAAATACGAGTTATAATGTCATTTTTAAAAACATTATATCATTATTTTTATGACGAAACACACGTTGGACCCCGCGCCCCGCCTCCTCAGTAAAGCCCAGTTACGATACGCCCGTTTGCGATTCTCCATTGCAGCTACGCTACGGAATGACGTCACTCCGCGGACGCACGGCGCTCGCTACGCTCAGAAACGCGCGTAGCTAGCTTGTCAGCCGTCGACGCAGGGCATTTAAATGGCTCCGCCGCTCAGAACCGTGAACCGTACGGCGCGGTAATAACACTTTCACGGGCGATTCGTGACGAGGAGCGGCCGCGGGCGCTCGCCAACTCGTTTGTCTTTCGTTACGGCGGCGGGATCTGCGCGTGGGTTCGGCCAAAATGAGCGAAGAGGACGAGTTTGCGCAGAGAGCTAAAGCCGGGTTCGAGGATCTGTGTCGCGCCGTGAACATGGACGAAGAGGCGAGCGCCGAGGCGTGGAAGAACTACCAGAAAACCAGCAGGAATTTCACCCTGGAGGTACAAACGCGGCGTAAAGTTGTTTTCCGTGAGTTTTGTCCCGTTGTGGTCGTGTGTTTGACGTGTGGAAACGCCCCCCCCGCGCGTCACTGCAGAGCAAAAGTTAAACACCTTGAACGCGACGCACTTTCAGTTTGAACACGCGTCTCTCCGTTCAGCTCACGTCAAGCGGCACATTTGCATTTCCAGTGTCGGAATGTCAGTAAATGTGCTTCTCTGCGACGAAGGGCGGAAGAAAAACACACTTTTAGGGCCTTACAATTGTGTTAAAGCGTCACAAAAAAGTACAATTTGTGGTAAAGTGTAATAATTCTGACGGTAAAATGCCCAAACTACGGTGTGGTCAACATGTCTGAGTGTTTGTCCAGTAAAAGCTTTGCCTTCATCATAATGTGAATTGTGTTTATTTGTATTCTAGTTTCAAATGAACAGATGCCGTAAAATCCAATGATAAATGTGTTTAAACCGGGTTCTGACGTCACTCACCGACTCAAGACTTTTTAAATACATTATCAAGGGTTAGTAATGCTAAATGACCCCTTTTAACACCATTTGTTATAAAGTGTTATTTACGTTGTATAAAGTGTTATTTACGTTGTTATAAGTGTTATTACGTTGTATAAAGTGTTATTTACGTTATATAAGTGTTATTTACGTTGTATAAAGTTGTTATTGTTTACATTTACTTGTGGACATGTCTGTGGGACACTGTCTGTGGACACTTCTGTGGGCAGTCTGTGGGCACTGTCTGTGGGGACACTGTCTGTGGACACTGTCTGTGGGGCACTGTCTGGGACTGTTGTGGACACTGCTGTGGGCACTGTCTGTGGGGCACTGTCTGTGGGCACTGTCTGTGGGACACTGTCTGTGGGGCACTGTCTGTGGGGCACTGTCTGTGGGGCAGTCTGTCTGGGGCACTGTCTGTGGGCACTGTCTGTGGGGCACTGTCTGTGGGCACTGTCTGGCACTGTCGTGGGCACTGTGTGGGACACTGTCTGTGGGACGCGCTGCCCTTGCCCTTTACACAGTACCAGTCACGTTTTATTTCTTTAGCTTTTCACTTAAATGTTGACTTTTCGGTCCTGCTCTTCTGGTCAACTCTGTGGTTTTTGCATAGAGTGTTTAATAAGTTAGACGATATTGAGATAAAGTTGGAATGTATATTGACGTTATATCAAGTGTTATTTGTGTTTTATATAAGTGATTTTTATGTTGTATGAAGTATTATTGATGTTGTTTAAAGGGTAATTTATCTTATAAAGTGTTATTTATGTTGTATAAAGTGTTGTTTATAAAACATAACAGTTTATTCAACATAAAGTGTTATTTATGTTGTTTAAATGGTTAGTTACGTTGTAAAGTGTTATGTTATGAAGTGTTGTTATTGTTGTATAAGGGCTTATTTATGTTATAAAGTGTATTTTATGATGTATAAAGCGTATTTTATGTTGTATAGTGACGTTGTTAAAGGTTTTTAAAGGGTTATTTATGTTGTTAAAGGGTTATTTATGTTATAAAGTGTTGTTACTGCTGTAGAAAGGGTTTATGTTGTAGAAAGGGTTAGTTTAAGTGTTAGTGCTGTAGGAAGTTTATAAAGTTATCTGTATAAAGTGTATTTTATGTTGTTAAAGTTTATGTTGTATAAAGGGTTTGTTATAAAAAGGGTTATTTATGTTGTTTAAATGGTTAGTTACGTGATGTTGCTTATGTTTGTACAAAGTGTTGCTTATGTTGTACAAAGTGTTGCTTATGTACAAAGTGTTGCTTATGTACAAATGGTTGCTTATGTACAAAGTGTTGCTTATGTTGTACAAAGTGTTGCTTAGTGTTGCTTATGTTGTACAAAGTGTTGGTTATGTTGTTATGTTTGTACAAAGTGTTGCTTATGTTGTACAAAGTGTTGCTTATGTACAAAGTGTTGCTTATGTACAAAGTGTGCTTAGTGTTGTGTTGCTTATGTTGTACAAAGTGTTGCTTATGTTGTACAAAGTGTTGCTTATGTTGTATGTGTACAAAGTGTTGCTTATGTACAAAGTGTGTTATGTTGTACAAAGTGTGCTTATGTTGCTTATGTTGTACAAAGTGTTGCTTATGTTGTACAAAGTGTGCTTATGTTGTACAAAGTGTTGCTTATGTACAAAGTGTTTGCTTATGTTTACAAAGTGTTGCTTATGTTGTACAAAGTGTTGCTTATGTTGTACAAAGTGTTGCTTATGTTGTATCGTTGTACAAGTGTTGCTTATGTACAAAGTGTTGCTTATGTTGTACAAAGTGTTGCTTATGTTGCTTATGTTGTACAAAGTGTTGCTTATGACAAAGTGTTGCTTATGTTGTACAAAGTGTTGCTTATGTTGTACAAAGTGTTGCTTATGTTGTACAAAGTGTTGCTTATGTTGTACAAAGTGTTGCTTATGTACAAAGTGTTGCTTATGTTGTACAAAGTGTTGCTTATGTTGTTATGTTGTACAAAGTGTTGCTTATGTACAAAGTTGTGCTTTTGTACAAAGTGTTCTAAAGTGTTCTGTTGTTTCCAGGGAGACGAGCGTCACTGGCTGGTCTGTGCTCTGTACGTGGCCTGTCGCTCTTCTGTTCCCACTGTGGGCAAAGGCACTTCTGAAGGAAACTACGTCTCTCTGACCAGGATCCTGCGCAGCGCCCCCATGAGGTCAACACAGGCACTGCACTACAAATGTCCACTTACAAATAAGGCCATTTTTGTGATTAATTTCACAGACGTTTCTCATAATTTAACCTCAATAAATGTGTAATAAATGATATAGTTTTGTTTTTTTTTAAATCTGGTCTGGGCTTTGGTCTTGTTCAGCCTCGTTGAGTTCTTCAACAAGATGAAGAAGTGGCAGGACATGATGAACCTGCCCGAGGACTTCTGCCACGGCACGGAGAAACTGGAGAGGAACTTCACCGTGTCGGCCGTCATCTTCAGGAAGTACGTGCCCATCTTCAAAGCCATTTTCAAGGCTCCGACCGATGAACCGGCCAGAGTCCACCGCAGCAGGAAGCAGAGGTGAGACGAGCCACGCCTTTTATTTACCCTTCAGCAGCGTACAGCAGCAAGACAAATATCGGCCACAAAATCCATATCAAAATATACAAAATAATGAGTCTAAATGTGTTTGTTTCGCAGACGACACCCCTGCACCGTGCCCGAGCTCTTCCACTTCTGCTGGGTTCTGTTTGTCCATGCCAAAGGTAAGAACTCAGAACCAAAGGTGAGCAGCAGTTGGCATCTGACCAGAAGTACTAGATGAGAATGTACAAAATAGAAATAGACGTAGAGAGCAGCGTGACGTGAGCTGGTTCATCATGTCTGCATCGAAACATGTATCATGAAGAAGTACGTCACGATCTATAACTGCACTGGTATTTCCAGTACAGACCCCCCCCAATAACACAAATGTAAAGATTAAAAGTACAGCTGTGGTCGCACTAATGTTCTTCACGGTTGTGTTCAGGAAACTTCCCGATGATCAGTGACGACCTGGTGAACTCGTACCACCTGCTGCTGTGCTCTGTGGACCTGGTGTTCTCCTGCGCTCTGCTCTGCTCCTGCCGGAAGGAGCTGCTCAACCCCGGCTTCACAGGTGCTTCACATCTGCCTCACTTCACGCACTTCAAACCCATGTCTGAATCTCAAACGTACAGAGTGACACGCGTCGCCTTGGTCGCGCATTTTGTAGAACCAAATGTGTTTTCTTGAATGATTTTCTACATTTTGCTCACACACATCAAAAGGTGGAGTGCACAAACATCTCCAGAGCACCACCGTTTCTCACAGAGTCCGCAGTGTTAGGAAGTGTGCTTATCTCGACCTGTCCTAAATCACACCAGTAAATTTACCTCCTGCTCCGGGGCTCGAGCTCAACTGTTGAAAATGTCTGTCGTGTGTAAATCTAGAGAAGTGGGAGTTTTCCTGTTAAACCTGTGGCTTCCTGCTGCTGACAACGTGCTGGAGTAATGGTGCGACCTCAGACGTGAAACTCCCCTGACATTACCCTACACGCTGTGAAACCAAAAAACTAGGCAAGGCAAGTTTATTTGTAGAGCACAATTCATACACAAGGCAATTTTGAAGTGCTTTACACAACAGGAAAGAATAACAACATTAAAATCACCACGACATGACAGAAATCACAAAACAGACACTCTTTTCCATATTTATTTGACATTGCCAGCGTAACAGATGTCTCCGGGATGGGCACATCACTTTTAGATTGATTCTTTCCCAACGGCAATGTACGACAAACAGAAAAGAGTCCCTTTTAGGCTCGGCACGATCCCATTTTGTCTCGATTCGGCCCTTGTCTCAATACATGACTCACCATTTCGCTATCATTTCAATTTTGTTGGGCCTCAGAAGACTTTTTTTTCCAACAAATAAAACAGAACTTTTCAATAAATTACAATATACAATGTATTCTATAGCTATTTAAATCAGGAGTTTGTTGACTATTGCTCTGATTTATTTATATATATTATATATATATATATATATATATATTATATATATATATTGAACGCCCGGAGTTTGCAAAAGTATAAAGTGTAAACATGTTCACATTTCAGAGATTTGGCGTTTAACGTGACCAAATAAAAAATAAAGGGCCAGGGTTTCTCAGGAGAGTTGTTTTCGGCTGGTTTTCCTCCCAGAGACAGCAGGGGCGACGACGGACTCTTAAAACGCCTTGAAAATACATGTTTAACCATCACAACGACTCAAAGACTTTTAATAAGATGAAAATGTTACCTAGTTCTCCTTTGATTATTTAAGAATATAAGAGCAATGCACATTAGTTGCAGTATAAATATGACAGATTATAATATAACTTAATTATTCCTAAACATGTTACTGAGCCAACTCGTAATGTTTAATCTTTTAAACCAGTCTGCGGGGAAAATGAATGGAAATGTACTTCTGGGACCTCAGCGGGCTTTGAAGAGGAACATGACACTAAAATATGACCCTGTGACATCTCCAATCCCACCTTTTGCTTTCGTTCAAATGGCACTTTTGGTGGTAGTGCAAAAGCGTCAAAACCAAACCTGATCTTCTCCTCAGCTCAAACAATCCAAACCTGATCTTCTCCTCTTCTCTGGTCTTCCTCAGCTCAAACAAACCAAACCTGATTTCTCCTCTTCTCTGGGTTCTCCTCAGCTACAACAAACCAAACCTGATCTTCTCCTCTTCTCTGGGTCTTCCTCAGCTCAAACAAACCAAACCTGATCTTCTCCTCTTCTCTGGTCTTCCTCAGGTTCTCCCGCAGGACTTCGGCTCCAAAGACTTCCGTCTCCCGCGGCGCCGCTCTGTTTCCTGCAGCCTCTGTGCGAGCTCCACGACGGCCTGGTCCTCGAGGCCAAAGGCGTCAAAGAGCACTTCTGGAAACCCTTCATCAAGAAGCTCTTCCACAAAAGGGTATCGCCCGATCAGCACACGCCATTTTAATACACAAAACAACAAAAACAGACAAGACGAGAGCAGAGAGAACAAGTCAGGTCAAAATAAAATGCAATTCCAACGTCGGTCAGATTTGTCCTTGGATCACGAGTTTAATCTAACTTTTTCACATCTCTAACATAAATACACTCTTTACTAGTACGTTCATTTCATGCCACAGTGCCACCCAAACGAGCAAAAAGAAACACAAAAAAGCCTATTTTCACTCAAATCCAACCACGACAAAGGCGAGAATAAAGACCAGACTGAGGCCGCTCAATGTTCTGACGTGCAGCTCCAGAGTCTCCTTTAAAACCGTTTACGTGGATTAAACTCCTGCTGTTTGTTCCTGCAGATTCTCCGGGGAAAAGAGGACACGCTGAGCGGCTTTCTGGATCCCGTGAACTTTGGAGACAGTTTGTACGTTCCACTCGTTCATCAGTCAAATGTTCGAAGAATTGCGTTCATGCTTTCTGTGCCATCGAATCCACTTGATTTGTTTCTTACTTTTGTTTGTAAGCAGACTTTGCTTGTAAACAGAGTGTGTTTGTAAACAGACCCTGCTCGTTTGTAACCATGCATGTTTATTACCTGCCTGTTTGTAAACATACACAGTTTGTTTGCAAACACACATAGCTTGTTTGTTTGTAAACATACACTGTTTGTGTGTTTGTAAACGGACACAGTTTGTGCATGTTTGTAAACAGACTCTGCTCGTTTGTAAACATGCATGTTTATTACCTGCTTGTTTGTAAACACGTGCCTCGCGTTCGCCTGATGGTTTGTAAACGCGCGCCTCTCGTTTGCATGTTTGTTTGTAAACACCCGCCTCTCATTTACATGTTTGTTTGTTGTTACACGCACCTTTTGTTTACCCGCGCTCCCTCCACAGCTCGGGGCTGAATCGTGCGTACGAGGAGCACGTTTTGGCGTCTGGAGGTCTGGACGAGCGGATCTTCACTGGAGACGGAGCTCGAGAGGACATCGGGACCCCGGGGCCCTGTCTGTGTGAGGAGGAGGAGAACCAGGACAGCACCACCTACAGGCTGCACTCCAGCCTCACGGTAAGACACCCGACAGAAACATTTTACAGCTCGTCCTAAAGAAGCATCTGTTTCTTGTTAAAAAACCGGGATTGGATTTTTTTCTTAATTTTATATCATAATATCTGACATTTGTGTGATAAACATTATTTGCCAATATAAATATTAACATTTTAAAATAGGGCCAAAAGTCTTAATATCTTTGTTATCGACTAATAAACAAACAAATAAAAATAAACTAGTAAAGTTCACAAATTAACATTTCACCTTTTGTAAAAATATAGTTTTGAATATATTTAACTTTAGTATATTATTCACGTTCATTGTGTAACGTAAAGCAAAAAGGTGACACGCCCCGTTTCTGCCGCTCAGACGAGTTTGAAACGCTCGTGATGTGTGCGTGTGCGTGTGTGTGTGTGTCCAGGCGTCGGCTCTGAAGGTGGCCACTCCTCTCACGGGGAGGAGGTTCGTGCAGGAGAACAGCCTCTGCTCGCCCGTCTCCAGCGCCCTGAAGAGCGTGGGGCGACTGCACACGCTGCTGTCCGGCGCCAGACAAGGGCCCAGCCAGAGACTCTCCGGCCTGCTCCGGTAAACCACACTTTGTTTCATCCACAAGTGAGGTCGTCTTCTCTAAGCCTCACAAATCACTCCATTTCACTTTTCACCTGAGAGTTTAGAGTCTTTAAGTCCATAAACCATCACTCGTTCTGAACAGTTCTGTTTCGGTTCAAACGCATGGCTCTATCGGAATCAGTTCTATTTCGTCCCTACCGACCGGCAGAAGGGCGGTGCTGAAGCAGGGAACATTCAGTGCTTCAGTACCGCCCTTTTGACAGTCATCCGGGATTCATAGAACCGTAGTTACATATGTAACTTTACTCATAAAATTTGTGAAAATGAATAGAATGCCAAGTTTCTCTGACGAAATGCCGTGCTTTTAGTGAGTCCCCTCCAGCAGACCAGCCACGTTGCCTAATGGCTTCAGCTATTTATTTTTTCACTGTTCATTCCCACTACTGACAGCAGAGGGCGCTTCAGAAATGTGTTTTCCAAATGTAGACATAATAGAAAGTGATGCCAGAGTGACCAAAAGCATGTTTGAAATATAATCAGAGCCACATAAATATGTGAATCCTGCTGTCGTTCTGAAAATGGTTCTGAAAATCACGTGTTCTTTCAGAGCGTGTGCCAGAGACCCGACTGAAAGCATCGCTCTGCGTCTGAAGGAGATGTCTGAAACCTTCTGTCAGCACTACGAGGGCAGCGCGGAGGAGGGCAGCCTGGAGGGGAGCAGAGCGGAGGGGGGCATGGGCAAAGGTGAAACAGAAGTTTCAGAGAATTTCAGAGGAGCACGTTTAAAGTGCCTCTGACAGGTTTTTACGATTGTGTCATTGTGACTTTACTTGGTGTAATTATACCTGTTGTACATATAAATGATAGTTTTACACCGATCGAGCAGGTTTTTGTGGAGGAAAGGTTGAACAATCTGTGGAAAATGACAGGAAGTGACATCACACCAGGGACAGTCATTCCAGTCAAAGTTTGTGCAGAATTTACACAAAGAAACAACATTTTTGGCTCTCTAAACATAAATTCAACTAAATAAAGTCATTACAAACAGGAAGTGAGATTATTAACCTAAAAAGTGTGCTATTCTATTACATTTTTATATTTTTTAGCAAATTTCAAAATATTTTTATTTTGACTGCATTTTAGTTCAATGAGTCGTTCGACCTGTAGGGGGCGCTTCTTACACTGAGAAACACGCACACCTGAGCCCCAAAGAGTATTGTTCCATGGCTCATATACTAAACGATAGTACTCTGCTGTACTCTGCCCTTCAGACTTGGCGCTGAAGTACTTTGGCCTGTCCGAGACGTTGTATTACCGAATGCTGGAGTCCATCATCGACCGAGAAAAGGGGATTCTGGGAGCGGCCGATCTGTCGGTGAGTGCACGTCTTACCAACTCAGACGAAGAAGAGAAATGAGTCTTGAGTGGAGGTGGTTTGTGTTCCAGAGTGTGTTTGAGAAGGACCTGTTCCAGCGCTCTCTGGTGGCGTGTTGTGTGGAGATCGTGCTCTTCTCGTACAGACCACCAGGGAACTTCCCCAAAGTCATGGACATCTTCAGCCTGGCGGCGTTTCACTTCTACAAGGTGCGAGGACACCGAATCTCCCGTAGATTGTCCCTGTTCTCCTTCTCAAGCTAAAACTTCAAACTGTAAATTGGAGATGTGTTCTTCCCTCAAACATAGCAACAGTGAAGAAAGTCACCCTGCGATTCTGAACGTTCTCCCACTTACAAACCATGGAGAGTCAAAAATGTAGGTGCATTTCCACTGTGAGAGACAGTGATTTATTTGTTTATTATTTCTGCAAATAAGTATTTGAACACCGGCCAATCAGGAAGAATTCTGGCTCTCAAAGACCTGCTAGTCTGCCTTTAAAAAGTCCACCTCTGCTCCACTTATTCATCTAAATGAGTAGCACCTGTTTGAGCTCGTTAGCTGCATAAAGACCCCTGTCCACCCCACAATCAGACTCCAACTACTACCATGGACAAGACCAAAGAGCTGTCAAAAGACCCCAGAGACTAAAGTGCTCAGACCACAAGAATGGAAAGGGCTATAGGCGAATTGACAAGCAGCTTGGTGAAAAAACATCAACTGTTAGAAAATGGAAGAGGCTAAAGATGACTGTCACTCTCCCTTGGACTGGGGCTCCATGCAAAGGTCTCACCTCGTGGGGATCAATGTTGATAAGAAAGGTGAGGAATCAGCCCAGAACAATGGGTGGAGCTGGACAATGACCTGAAGAGAGCTGGGACCACAATTTCAAAGGTTACTAAGGGTAATACACTACTTCGTCGTGGTTTAAAATCATACATCGCACAGAAGGTGCCCTCGGACTCTCCATTTCTAAGTGGGAGAACTTTCAAAATTGCAGGGTGTTCAAATTCTGTCCTCACGGCCAAGTTACAGGTCAGATCTGTGGAAAAAAGGCATGTTTTAACGCTGCGTGAGTGTGAGGTGTTCGTCACATTCAGGTCAAAGCAACACAGCAAACTACCCGACTTTTGTTTTTGACGCTTCGCCACACGGTGTTTCACGTTCACAAACAGTCCTCCCTGCAGAAACTGACGTTTCCATGGTAACTGACGTTTCATGATATAACATGCGATGCCAAACAAAAGGTACTCAAGAGCAGGTTTAAAGGCTGAGAACAATGCAAATAATGCATCATATTTACCCTTTAAAACTACTTTGGGGCACTTTTATACATGAGTTTTGTCTTCAGATTACTGTGAGAGGGAAGGAGGTGGTTTTGAGTGTTTTGAGGGGTTTCAGTGCACACGGAGCGGAGGATGACAGGGATGGAGCAGGAGGAGGACTGGAGCAGGAGGACTGGAGCAGGAGGACTGGAGCAGGAGGAGCAGGAGCAGGACTGGAGCAGGTAGCCAGGATGGAGCAGGAGCAGGACTGGTGAGGAGCAGGACTGGTGAGGAGCAGGACTGAGCAGGGGACTGGAGCAGAGGACTGGAGCAGGAGGACTGGAAGCAGGAGGACTGGAGCAGGAGGACTGGAGCGGAGGACTGGGCAGGAGGACTGGAGGCAGAGGACTGGGGCAGGACTGGGAAGAGAGCTAGGACTGTGAGGAGCAGGACTGGAGAGGAGCAGGACTGGAGCGAGGAGCAGGACTGGAGAGGAGCAGGACTGGTGAGGAGCAGGACTGGTGAAGGAGCAGGACTGGAGCAGGAGCAGGACTGGAGCAGACAGGCTGGAGCGAGAGCAGGACTGGTGAGGAAGCAGAATGGCAGAGAGCAGACTGGAGCAGGAGCAGGACTGGAGCAGGAGCAGGACTGGAGCAGGAGCAGGACTGTGAGGAGCAGGACTGGTGAGGAGCAGGACTGGAGCAGGAGCAGGACTGAGCAGGAGCAGACTGGAGAGGAGCAGGACTGGTGAGGAGCAGGACTGAGGAGCAGGAGCAGGACTGAGTGAGGAGCAGGACTGGTGAGGAGCAGGACTGGTGAGGAGCAGACTGGAGAGGAGGAGCAGGAGAGCAGGAGGAGAGGAGCAGGAGGCGTGGACAGTTTACTTCACCTTTTGTCCTCCTCAGGTGATCGAGGTCCTGGTCCGCGCTGAGCAGAGTCTGTTTCGGGAGGTGGTCAAACACTTGAACCAGATCGAGGAGCAGGTCCTGGACAGTCTGGCCTGGACCCGAGAGTCTCCGCTGTGGGACAGTCTGAGGGCCGACAAGGACCACGTGCCCGCCTGCAGAGAGGTATGACATGTGCCCCTCCTGCAGTAGAGGTACGACATGTGCCCTCCTGCAGAGAGGTACGACATGTGCCCGCCTGCAGAGAGGTACCCATGTCCTGCAGAGAGGTACGTACGTGTGTGTGCCGCCTGCAGAGAGGTATGACATGTGCCCTCCTGCAGAGAGGTATGACATGTGCCCTCCTTGCAGAGAGGTGACGACGTGTCCCTCCTGCAGAGAGGATATGACATGTGCCCTTGCTGCAAGAGAGGTACGACGTGTGACCCTCCTGCAGAGGTCACGACGTGTGCCCTCCTGCAGAGAGGTACGACATGGTACGACGTGTGCCCGTCCTGCAGAGATGGTACGACGTGTGCCCTCCTGCAGAGAGGTACGACGTGTGCCCTCCTGCAGAGAGTACAAGACGACGTTACGAACGTGTGCCCTCCTGCAGAGAGTACGACGTGCTGCCTCCCTGCAGAGAGTACGACGGTTGCCCTCCTGCAGAGAGGTACGACGTGTGCCCTCCTGCAGAGAGGTCGACGTGTCGCCCTGCAGAGAGGTACGACGTGTGCCCTCCTGCAGGAGAGGTACGACGTGTGCCCTCCTGCAGAGAGGTACGACGTGGCCCTCTGCAGAGAGGTAACGACGTGTGCCCTCCTGCAGAGAGGTACGACGTGTGCCCTCCTGCAGAGAGGTACGACGTGTCCCTGCAGGAGAGGTACGACGATGTGCCCTCTGCAGAGAGGTACGTGCGCCGCCTGCAGAGAGGTACCGGCGTGGTGCCGCCTGCAAGAGTACGGCGAGTAGCGTGTGCCCGCTGCAGAAGAGGACGGTGTCCCGCCTGCAAGAGGTACGGCGTGTGCCCCCTGAGAGAGTACGGCGTTGCCCTGCCTGCAGAAGTACGGCGTGTGCCCGCCTGCAGAGAGTACGGCGTGTGCCCCTTGAAGAGGTACGGCGTGTGCCGCCAGAAGACGCGTTGCCCCCATGCAGAGAGTACGGCGTGTGCCGGCGCCTGCAGAGAGGTACGGCGTGTGCCCGCCTGCAGAGAGACGACGTGTGCGCCGTAGGTGCGCCTGCAGAGACGTGTGGTACGGCGTGTGCCCGCCTGCAGAAGTACAGCGTGTGCCCGCCTGCAGACAGGTACGACGTGTGCCCGCCTGCAGACAGGTACGACGTGTGCCCGCCTGCAGACAGGTATGACGTGTGCCCTAACATATAGGAATGAAGTGTGCCAATGTTCTAAAGCAGGATTGTAGCACATTATTACACACTTTAAGACTAATTATACGCAATGACACGAGTAAATAGTATATTATTCTGTCCTTTTAAGATGAAAAAAGCAAATGGCATCATATGTTTATTTTCTTGTGCGCTCAGATGCTAAAAAGTCTTGATGGGTTGGATGTCCTTTAGCGTGTTCCGTCCCTTAGTGTGTTCCGTCCCTAAGCGTGTCCGTCCCTTAACGTGTTCTTCTGGTGTGTTGTAGGTGATGCCTCCTCAGTACCTGGAGCAGAGCGACGAGAGCAGCTCAGCCACGTTCCCTCTGACGCCAGTGAACCAGGACCAGACCTGACCACCAACAGCACCGGCAAAGCGCAAACTACACGCAAACTACACGCAAACTACACCCAAAACTACACGCAAACTACACGAAACTACACGCAAACTACACGCAAACACACGCAAATACACGCAAAGGCACAAACTACACGCAAACTACACGCAAAGGTGCAATTTACACGCAAAGCACACACACAAACTACACGCAAAGGCGCAAACTACACGCGAAGCACACGCAAACTACACGCAGAGGCGCAAACTACACGCAGAGGCGCAAACTATACGCAAACTACAGGCGCAAAGGCGCAAACTACACACAAAGCACACACAAACTACACGCAAAGGCGCAACTACACACAAACTACACACAAAGGCGCACACACAAACTACACGCAAACTACACCAAAGGCGCAAACTACACACAAACAAACACACGCAAACTACACGCAAAGGCGCAAACTACACACACAACCGACCATACGCCAACCGCAAGCAAACTACACAAAAGCACACAGAATTAAATTTAGGTGTGTGTGTGTGTGTGTGTGTGTGTGTGTATGTGTGTATGTGTGTATGTGTGTATGTGTGTATGTGTGTATGTGTGTATGTGTGTATGTGTGTATGTGTGTATGTGTGTGTATGTATGTATGTATGTATGTATGTATGTATGTCCGTCTAAGATGATCTGGGAACGGGTTCCAGCGCGTGTCACATGATGTTTGTCTGCACGAAACAGCAGCGGCGTGATTGAATCAAAATGTCAAAAAAGAATAAACATCTTCAGATTTTCACCCATTTTACACTTTATTCATCATTCATTTTTTTATCTAGAAGCTTCAGTCTCCATATTTACACCTTCATTTGGTTCAAATTTATTGTAAAAGTCTCAAAGTTCAACAGAAATAAGAATTTGACTGTCGCCTGCTAAAATAGTCTGTGCAGTTCTAGTTTTCATATTTGTTAGTCTTTATTCGTTCTCAGAATCGTGTTTTGAGTTTATTTACCCATTTTGTCCACCAGATTGTGAAACCACTTGCTTTCTGCACAGGCGTTTCCCCGTCCCCCACGACTCTTCTGGACCGCTACAGTTCTCCTCCGGCCACCTTCAAACGCCGTCTGTTTGTGGATCCTCCAGAGAACCTGGCCAAAGCCTCCTCTGTCTCGTCATCTCTCACCTCGTCTGCTTCGGTCAAAACCACCATCGTGAGCTCCATCTCCTCCGGACAGACGGTGGTGGCGACCGCGACGCTCTCGGCCAACAACGGGCAAACGCTGACCATCCCAGTGCAAGGTGAGACCGGAAGAAGAGAGTCAGAGGGCACTGACTGTCTGCTGTGAGGGGTGCACAGTTTGTTAGCACCACTCACTCACATAGTTAACATGTCGCTTCAATCTGGAACATTCCCAATGTCTTTGAAAGCTGCGGTCACAAAGCCTCTCCTGAAGAAGAGCAGTCTTGATGCCGCAGTACTGAGTCATTGCCACGCCCATCTCTAATCTGCCATTTTGGGGCAAAGTCCTTGAAAAGGTTGTTTACCAACAGCTCACTGATTTCCTCTTCATAAACAACTCATTTGATGTTTTCAGGTTTTAGACCTCATCACAGCACTGAGACTGCTGTTGTCAAGGTGACAAATGACATCCACCTGAACACTGACGCGGGCAAAGCCTCAGTCTTAATTCTGTTAGATCTGAGTGCTGCTTTTGACACTGTCGATCATGGGATCCTCTTACAGAGACTAGAGGACTGGGTGGGCATCACTGGCACTGCCCTAAACTGGTTAAAGTCCTATCTGGAAGACAGGAAGTACTTTATTGAAATTGGTAACTGTGTCTCAGACCAGATGCCCCTGACCTGTGGGGTGCCCCAAGGGTCAAGTCCTGGGACCCCTTCTGTTCAACCTCTACATGCTGCCGTTAGGTCAGTTGATACGCAGTGAGAATGTGTTCTATCACAACGATGCAAACGACACTCAGATCTATGTTTCCATGACGGACAGGTGAATATGGACCAGTGGATTCACTCTGTCACTGCATCCAACAGATCAGTGTGTGGATGAAGAACAACTTTCTCCAGCTGAACTCAGACAAGACTGAAATCATCGTCTTTGGCCCACAGAAACAAAGAGAAAGTGTTAACTGTCACCTCCAGAGTCTCGCTCTAAAACCTACACATCAAGTTAGAAATCTGGGGTAATAATGGACTCAGATTTGAATTTTAACAGCCACGTCAGATCAATCACATCAGCAGCTTTTTACCATCTAAAAAACATTGCCAAAATCAAAAGTATAGTGTCTAAACCAGACCTGGAGAGACTTATCCATGCGTTTGTCTCTAGTAGATTAGACTACTGTAACGGCCTGCTCACTGGCCTCTCCAAACGAGCTGTAAAACAGCTGCAGTACATCCAGAACGCTGCTGCTCGGGTCCTGACTAGAACCAGGAAGTACGATCACATTAGTCCTGTGCTCAGGTCTCTGCACTGCCCCCTGTGGCTCAGAGAATAGACTTCAAAGCAGCTCTGCTTGTATACAAGTCTCTCCATGGCCTAGCACCAAAGTACATCTCGGACATGTTAGTGCCATATGAACCATCTCGGACTCTGAGGACCTCAGGACCGGCCTCCTGCTGGTGCCAGAGTCAGGACTAAACATGGACCGGCCTCCTGCTCTGCCCTCTGTTCTGGGTCATCTCTTGAAAACATGAAAACCTTCCATCCGCACTGACTCAGTTGATAGTAATAAAGCTGCACATAATTCCCATATAACAAATGAAAATGTGGAGATTCCTCCACAAATCAGATGTTATTGTCTGGTGTTTGTTTACATATTGACTCCAAAACCAAATCAAATATCATCTGAGCTGTTTATGACTTTCTGATTACTCTTCAAACTGGTATTATTGCTTCAGAGCCGCACTCCGTCTGCGTCCGGGTTTAAATAATATTAAATAAATCTTATAAACTTATTAGCAGTGATATCAATACTCTCCTTAGACTGCTCTCCGCTTCAACAAATAACTTGAGTATAGAAATGAAGTATTTGTGAACAAGTCTCTTCACGTTAGAGAAACTGTACAGAACATGTCACTGTAACTGGAAGGACGAAACATGAACGCTGTACCTGAAGTCACTTTCCAATGTCAAAGTAAAAGTACATTCTGTGAGAGCTCAGACGGGTGTAAATACTTCCTTCTTTCACGGTTTGAAAATGATGTACCTCAGCTTCAAACTGATGCCCAAAATCTGACGCATTCGAAAGGATAGAAAAACGTGTTGCACTTTGAAACATTGTTTTATTCATTTGTTTTAATTCAAATTAGGTCAGAGTCGCACAAAATCTACATTTACTCCCTTGTCCTAAAGGGGCGTTCACACCGCTGCGTCAAAGCGTCCAGTTTACATTCAGGCGTCCAGAGCGTCCGACGCAGAAAAGTTGGACAAAGCTGAACTTTTTTGAGGCAGACGCGGCGCAGCAACCAATCCGAGCTCACGCTCCAGTGACGTACCGACGTACCACCCGGAAGAAGGACCAGAACAAATCCTCCAGACCCAGCTCTTGGAGCAAATAATGATATTCACTCACTCACCATGCTCACCTCTTAAGCATCTGGACCCAGACAGGCCCCCGGGCCAATTGCCTCTGTTTCTGGACTTTGTAAAGCAAATACACCAACGCCATACGACAACTCCTCCACTGAGCATGTGCGCTGGACGCCTCAGACGCACGTCCAAAACATCTGCCTTCAAAAGTACTTTCGTTCAAGGCTCAGAGAAGAGACTTCAAAGCAGCTCTGCTTGTGTACAAGTCTCTCCATGGCCTAGCACCAAAGTACATCTCGGACATGTTAGTGCCATATGAACCATCTCGGACTCTGAGGACCTCAGGGACCGGCCTCCTGCTGGTGCCCAGAGTCAGGGGTAAACATGGACCGGCCTCCTGCTGGTGCCCAGAGTCGGGGTAAACATGGACCGGCCTCCTGCTGGTGCCAGAATCGGGACTAAACATGGACCGGCCTCCTGCTGGTCCAGAGTCGGGGCGGGTTTGGACACCACTGTCCGACGCTCAAAACGCAGGATTGGCGCGCAAAAACGCTCAAAACGCACTGCAAAAAAGCTGGACGCTTTGACGCCGCGGAGTGAACGCCTCTTTAGGCAGGTAAAAAGCACGAAACATTAACACAACAGACGACTTGACAAGACATTAAACATTCATGTTTAAAGTCTTGTAATGTCCCAGTCGGAGGACGTGGGCCAAAGTGCGGTTGCTCATGTGAGCACAGATCCGCCTTTACTGTTCACCTGATTCAGCCCCGCCCACTTTTTCCTACATATCACCACTTCCGTTGTAATTGCACTTCCGGTCCAAAGGGAGCTCTGTTGGATTAAGTGGAGAACGAGGGAAAAGTCCGGCCTCTAAAACATGCTCTAAAGTCGATTGATTTGTGTGAAATGTCTAACGATCATGTGACCAGCAGGTCAACGCCGCACCGCGGCCCAAAAGGCCTCTCTTGGTCGCATTAGTGAACACAGGGCTCGGACTTCCAGAGAAAATCACTTCTACGGGCTCAAAAGTGGTTTCCAGGTTCAGGGAATCGGTGCGGCGTTGACCTGTTGGTCACATGATCGTTAGACATTTTACACAAATCAATCGACTTTAGAGCATGTTTTAGAGGCCGGACTTTTCCCTCGTTCTCCAACTGAAAGAACCGAATTCCTGCTCGACTGGAAGTGCCAATAACATTAAGACAGCAAAGCACGATCACTCCCAAAGTGTACAGTGACATCAGGAGCGAAATGGCTCAACTTGAGTGCCTTAAATCTTCCACCATCTCCTCTTCTTTTTGGTCTTTTCGTCCATCAGCGCTTCAATTTTACCCTTGTGTGTTTTGTTTTCTTTCTCCAAGAACAGGATGGTAGTACGACATTGCTCACTCAGTGCCTCAATGGCCGTCTTTTGTGTGTCCAAGTCGTCGTAAGCGCTTGGACGTTGGATCGCTCAGCTTCCAGTTCTTCTCCAGCTCCTGAGCGTTGTTCTGTGCCTCTGAAACCATCTTCTTCTGAATGGTGAGGGAACCTTTAAGGGTGGAGAGCTTATTCTGGAGGGCCTGTTTTTCCTCCTGCTCATTTTGAAGCTTGTTGTGGTGGAGGTCAGTAGTATTTCCCTCCCTTCAGCTTTCTCAAGGGCCTTTGAAGCTGAACGTTCAGGGCCATGTTCTGCTCCTTGTACTTTTCCATTGACCTTGTCAAGTTTTCCAAAATAATCTCCTGCTTTTTAATGGTGTCGATTGGCCAAATGCAACTGTCCAATCAAAGAGTCGTGTTTGCTTTGGCTGTCTTCAGTGAGAATCGCTACCAGCTTGTGGAGATTCTCTATGTCTTTTCCATCTCCTCCACCTTCACCTGTTTGTTGAGGATGGGTCCATTTGTTGTCTGCTAAATTCCTGCTTCTCTTCTTGAACTCTGTGAAGATCGTTGGTTGTTGTGGCCAAAAGTATCTCCGTACTTTTGGCCTTCTCCATGGTGTTTTGAAGACGAATGTCTAGAGCCCTTTTCTCCTCTTCTAACATTTCTATTGTCTTCCTCTTTTCATCCAACGTAATCTCCTGCTCTTCCTTAAGGACCTGCTTCTCTTCTTGAACTCTCTGAAGATCGTTGGTTTTGTGGCCAAAAGTATCTCCGTAATTTTAGCCTTCTCCATGGTGTTTTGAAGACGAGTGTCCAGAGCCCTTTTCTCCTCTTCTAACATTTCTATTGTCTTCCTCTTTTCATCCAACGTAATCTCCTGCTCTTCCTTAAGGACCTGCTTCTCTTCTTGAACTCTCTGAAGATCGTTGGTTGTTGTGGCCAAAAGTATCTCCGTACTTTTAGCCTTCTCCATGGTGTTTTGAAGACGAGTGTCCAGAGCCCTTTTCTCCTCTTCTAACATTTCTATTGTCTTCCTCTTTTCATCCAAAGTAATCTCCTGCTCTTCCTTAAGGACTTGCTTCTCTTCTTTTGCTCTCTGAAGATCGTTGGTTGTTGTGGCCAAAAGTATCTCCGTGATTTGTGCCTTCTCCATGGTGTTTTGAAGACGAATGTCCAGAGCCCTTTTCTCCTCTTCTAACATTTCTATTGTCTTCCTCCTTTCATCCAAAGTAATCTCCTGCTCTTCCTTAAGGACCTGGTTCTCTTCTTGAACTCTCTGAAGATCGTTGGTTGTTGTGGCCAAAAGTATCTCCGTGCTTTTAGCCTTCTCAATGGTGTTTTGAAGACAAATGTCTAGAACCTTTTTTTCCTCCTCCAACTTCTCTACATGCATTTGGAGAGTTTGTATGACATGGTTCCTCTCCTCCACCTTCGCCTGTTTGTGGCGGGCGGTGGCCTCCTTATCTTTAAGGAATTTATTCTCAAAATAATTTATCCATCTTCCCTCTGCCTTGAATTGATGTCTCTCTCTTATTACCTTCTTGCGTTTATTTGAAACTTGATCCTGGTTTTTGTTTCTGCGGTTCTCCTCTTCATGTTTTCTCTGGACCTCCTGGTACTGCTGTATCAGCTCCTGCACTCGAGGATTCTCTTTCATCTGTGCATCAACAAGTGTTTGGGAGGCGGCCCCTGCTGCTGGAGTCTCCATATTGTTCCTGTCTTTTCTCCGTGTTAGTTG
This sequence comes from Chaenogobius annularis, assembly GCA_015082035.1. Classification (NCBI taxonomy): domain Eukaryota; kingdom Metazoa; phylum Chordata; class Actinopteri; order Gobiiformes; family Gobiidae; genus Chaenogobius; species Chaenogobius annularis. The sequence continues at coordinate 86,676 of BJKM01000988.1, read as the reverse complement.
AAGAATCTCTCAAAACGTTAGTCTCTCCAAAGGTTTGCGCGTAGTCTCTCTGCAGCGAGTTGTTGGTGGCCCTCTCAAAACGTATGTTGTTGTTGTGTTACTTCTAATGGCGGCAGCAGACTGAAAAGGTGCATTTACCGCCACCTACTGGAGTTGTATGTGTTTTACACGATACGGTAAAAAAATGGCTATCTAAGAGTAGGCAGGGCTGACACTGAAGGATATAAAACCTGAGTTTTCGGACTCGATTCACAGATTTAGAATGACTCTTGGATGAGAGTCGGAACGTCCAGATGAGTTTAGATGAAACAACTGAATCTTTTTCTACAATGGAACACTCTTGGATAAATGAGCGATTACGACAGCTATCTAAGAGTGGCGGAATGTTGGTGCTGTGTGACATCATTGTCACGGCAACTGTACAGAATATGGGCATGCATTACGCAGTCACCCGCAATGGACCGGCCTCCTGCTGGTGCCAGAGTCAGGACTAAACATGGACCGGCCTCCTGCTGGTGCCAGAGTCAGGACTGAACATGGACCGGCCTCTTGCTGGTGCCAGAGTCCAGTAATCGCCTGTTACAGTGGAAAAACATCTCGTTGCTGTTGCAGGAATAGCGAATCCGAGCGGCGGCATCACGTTCATCCTTCCTGCTCCTGTCAACGTGACGCCGCAGGGAGGAGCCACTCTTCAGCCAATCACAGCGCAGACTTTGACCGGGACCTTCACCGTCCAATCGGCTGCGGCGAAACCGGTCGCCAAGACGCCGACAAAGCCCAGCGCCAAATCGGCTCCCAGCGCCATGAAGAAGGGCTCGCTCTCACTGTTCTTCAGGAAGGTACTACCCAAAGACTAAACCAGGTCTAAACTGGGCCTAAACCGGGTCTAAACCAGGCCTAATCCAGGTGTACCCGGTTTAAACCAAGCCTATACCCGGTTTAAACCCGGTCTAAACTCGGTCTTCTGTGTCAGGTTATACCAGGCTAAACAGCCGGTCTTAAACCAGGCTAAACCGATCTCCCTGTGGTCAAGGTATACGCAGTCCCCTAAACCAGGTCTAAAACCAGTACTAGGCCTAAACCTGGTCTCTAGAACCCCGGTCTAAACCCTGGGTCTAAACCCGGATCTTAAACGCGGTTCTAAACCGGTACCTAAAACCCAGTCTAAGAAGCTAAGTCTAGAACCGGTCCTCTGTATCAGGTGTACTAGGCCTAGAATACCGGTCTAAGCCTAGTCTAGAACGCCGGTCTTCTTTGTCAGGTATACCAGGCCTAAGACTGTCTTAACCGATGTCTAAACCGCGTTCTTTCTTTGCCAGCCTAAACCAGGCCTAAACCAGGGCCTAACGCAGGCTAAACGCAGGCCTAGAACCAGGCCTAAACCAGCCTAAACCAGGTTCTAAACCAGGTCTAAACCAAGGTCTAAAACCAGGTCTAAACCAGGTCTAAACGCAGGCCTAAAAACACAGGTCTAAATCCGGTCTGAATCCGGTCTGATACGCGGTCTTGAACGCCGGTCTGAACCCGGTCTACCCGGCTGACCCGGTCTGAACCCGGTCCTGAGAACCGTCTGAACCCGGTCTGAACCAGGCCTGAACCAGGGCCTGACGCGGGCCCTGAACCCCGTCTTCTTTGTTAGGAGTACCGAGGCCCTAAACTAGGCCTAACAACTAGGTCTAAAAACTAGGTCTAAAACCTAGGTCTAAAACCAGGTCTAAACCAGGTCTAAAACCAGCCCTGAACCGGTCCTGAACCAGGCCTAAAACCAGGTCTAAACCAGGCCTGAACCGGGTCTAAACCTGGTCCTAAACCCGGTCTTCTGTGTCAGTTGCACCAGTCCTAAACCAGGTCTAAACCAGATGTACCAGGCCTAAGGCAGGCTAGAACCCGGTCTAAACACCGATTCTCTACTGTCAGGGTACCAGTCCTAAACCAGGTCTAAACCAGGTCTAAACCAGGTCTAAACTCAGCCTGAAACCCGTCTGAAACCGGTCTGAACCAGGCCTGAACCTGGCCTGAAGTCGGTCTGAAGTCCGGTCTGATCCGGTCTGACCAGTCTAAACCCGGTCTAAACCAGGCCAAAATCCGGTCTTCTGTGTCAGGGGTACCAGGCTTAAACCCGGCCGGGACCAGCCGAGACCCGGCCTAAACCCCGAGACCCGGCCCTAAACCCGCTTTAAACCCGTCTTCTGTGTCAGGTGTACCAGGCCTACCAAGGTCAAAACCCGGTCCTCTGTGTCAGGTGTACCAGGCCTAAACGCGGGTCCAAACCCGCGCCTAAACAAGCCTAAACCTGGGCTAAACCAGCTCCTAAAACCGGGTCCAAACGAATGCCCTAAACCTGGGCTAGAAACCAGCCCTAAACCTGGCCTAAATAGAGGCCCAGCCTAAACCTGGCCTAAACCTGGCCTAAACCCGGCCTACACCCCTAAACTAGGTATCTAAACTAGGTCTAGAACGTCCAGTTTTCTGTGGCAAGGCCTAAACCAGGTGTCCAAACGCCAGGCCTAAAACAAGGTCTAATCCCGGCCTTAAAAAAAGGCCAATAAACCCGGCCTAAACCCGGCCTAAACCCGGCCTAAACCCGGCCTAAACCATAGGGTCAATAAACCAGTCGTCCTAAACCGAGGTCTAAAACCAGGCTTAAACAAGGTCTAAACCAGGCCTAAACCGGTCGATACACAGGCCTCAACCCGGTATCGAAACCAGGCCTAAACCCGGTCGAAACCCAGGCCTAAACCCGGTGCGAAACCAGGCCTAAACCAGGCTTGTACCAGGCCTATACCGAGGCCTAAACCAGGTCCTAAACCAGGCTAAACCAGGCCTAAACCAGGCTAAACCAGGTCTAAAACAGTTTCTTAAAATCAAGTTTTTTTTGCTGTCAGGCCTTAAACCTGTTTTAAACCCGGTCTAAACCGGTGTAACCCGATCTAACCCGATCTAAACTAGGTCTAAACTAGGTCTAACTAGGCCTAAACCAGGTCCAAGCCAGGCCTGAACCAGGTCCAATCCAGGCCTGAAGACACAAGGTCTAAACCAGGCCCTAAACCAAGCCTAAACCCGGTCGAAACCAAGGCATAAACCCGGTCTAAACCCGCGTCTAAACCCGGTCTAAACCCGTCTAAACCCGGTCTAAACCCGGCCTAAACCCGGCCTAAACCAGGTCTAAATCCGTTTTTATCTGTGTCAGGCCTAAACCTGTTTTAAACCCTGTCTAAATGCCTGTCTAAACCCGGTCTAAAACCCGGTCTAAACCCGGTCTAAACCCGGTCGTAAACCCCGGTCAACGCTAGGTTAGGGAGCTAGGTCTAAGCGCTAGGTCTAAACAGGTCTTAACTAGGTCTAAACCGCAGTCTTCTGTGGCAAGGCCTAAACCAGGTCCAAACCATAGGCTGAAACGCAGGGTCTAATCCCGGCCTAAAAAAAGGTCTAAACCCGGCCGAACCAGGCCTGAAGCGGCCTGAACAGGTCTAAATTAGGTCTAAACTAAGGTCTAAAACCAGGGTTCAAACTAGGCTCTAAACTAGGCCAAAATCGCAGTCTTCTGTTGGAGGTCTAACCCAGGTCTAAATCCGGTCTTGTTGTGTCAGGTCTAAACCTCCGGTCTAGAAAACCGGTCTAAACAACCGGTCTAAAACCCGGTCTAGAAACCAGGTCTAAATCAGTTTTTTTCTGTGGTCAAGCCTAAAACTGTTCTTAAACCACAGTGCTAAACTGGTCTAAACTAGGCCTGAACCCGGTCTAAACCGGTCTAAACAGGTCTGAATCCAGGCATAACCGGGCCAAAACCGGGCCTAAAACCAGTCGACAGGCGTTCTAAAGACAGTGTCCCTAAACAAGTCTAAACCAAGTCTATAACTAGGTTCCTAAAACTATGTCTATAACCATGTTACAGCCCGGTTCCAACCGCGGCTTAAACCTGTCTTCTGATAACAGGTGTACCAAGGCCTGAAACCTGGCCTAAACCGGCCTAAACCCAGGCCTAAACCTGGAACCCGGCCTAAACCCGGCTGAAACCCGGCCTGAACCCGGCTGAACCCGCGCTGAAACCGGCCTGAACGAGGCGCTAAGAACGGCTTTCTATAACAAGGCCTAAACCAGGCCTTAACCAGTCCTTAACCTAGTGCCTTAACCAGGCCTTAACCAGGCCGCAAACCCGGCCCAAACCCCGGCGCCAAACCAAGGTCCAAACCAGGTCTAAAGCAGTACCTGAGAAGAACGCGCTCTAGAACTTCCGCTCATCAAGCCAGGTCTAAACCAGGCTAAACCAGTTCCTAAAACTTTGGTCCTAAACCCGGTCTCTTGTGTATCCAGGTATACTATTATGAGAGTCGGTGCGTCTGAGGGACTTGTTGGTTCTGAAAGCTGGACCAGTCGCGCTGACTAACCTGAGGAGGAAGATCTGGGCCTGCTTCGAGTTCTCTCTTGTTCACTGCACTCAGCTCCTGATGGACCGACACCTGGACCAGCTGCTCATGTGCGCCATCTATGTCATCGCCAAGGTACTGCAGGCCAAGCAGACGCTTTAAAACGCGCGGTCAGCTGAAGGTTTACACACTTTGAGAGGGTTCGAGATAATAATAATAATAATAATAATAATAATAATAATAATAATAATAATAATAATAATAATAATAATATTATTAAATGATTTTACAACAAAATATAAGAAACTATTTAGATTTTACAGGGTAGAAATGTCATTTAGTTTTCAAAAGATGGAAAAAAAAATATGGTAAAGTCTGTAATAAATCTGTAGATAAAATGAAAAAAGATATATATTATATATTATATTATATATAGTGTTTGTGTCATAATGTGTGTTAAATGTGCGGTAAATGCAGTAAATACAGTGCATGTGTTTAAAGCCGCTCTGACAAAGTCATCTACATCTTTATTATTTTGTGAAATTTTGAGATCAAACACTGGTTTCAAGTCCAGTCACACTTGTGCCTCCAGGTCAGAATTTAGAATGTTTTATGCCCGGGCTATTCAAGTTAAGGCCCGGGGGCCAGATCAGGCCCAACAGACCCCAACAATCTGATCCGGCCAGCGACCCATCTTCCAAATATTATTATTATAGAACCTGGTTTGCTGGTTTTTCTGTCTTAATCCTCATTTAATTCTGCTTTGGACCTGGTTTAGACCTGGTGTGGTCCTGGGTTAGTCTTGGTTCAGACCTGGTTAGTAGCCTATCCGGCCCAGAAGCTACAGTCCCCCGAGAAATTTGGCCCTCAGGAAAATTAAGTTGAATGGCTCTGCTTTATGTTGTAGGACACGTGTCAAACTCAAGGCCTGCGGGCCAGATGTGGCCCGTCAGACGTTTTAATCCGGCCCACCGAACATTTCTAGTTTATATTTATTCATTTCCAATAGATGGCGTGGACAAACCTGGACAGATCCTGAGCCACAGGTAAAAACACAGGTCAGAGTGAAGCGGCTCATTTGAATCATTTGTCACTAAAATAAGCTTAAACTATAAAAATAGTGGAGCTCATATTGAGTTTGTGCAGCAACATTAACATGTCTGTGAGACCAACATTCAATATCAGAACCATATCAGGTCCATGGTCCTGTTCCTGCTGCTGCTGCATGAGTATGGACTTTCACCTGCTGCAGATCTGTGTCCACAAAGAACTGTTTCTAGGCCCGCGACCCAGTCTGAGCAGGCCTAGTAACCCGAGCCCGTGCCCAAAACCAGTTTGACACCCCAGGAGGTTGAACCAGGACTTAACCGGGATTTAACCGGGACTAAACAGGGACTAAACAGGGACTAAACTGGGACTAAACTGGGACTAAACTGGGACTAAACTGGGACTAAACCGGGTCTAAACTAGGACTACACCAGGTCTACACCAGGTTTACACCAGGACTGAACCAGGACTACACCAGGACTGAACCAGGTCTAAACCAGGTCTCAAGAAGAGCTAAAATAGAGCTAAACCAGGAAAACTAAACTAGGACTGAATCAGATGTGAACCAGGTTTAAACCAGGACTAAACCAGGACTAAACCAGGACTAAACCAGGACTAAACCAGGACTAGGCCATTTTAAATGTGATGTTTCCAGGTCGTAATGCGTCTGACATGATTCCATAAAGAGAGGTTCAAACGCGGCGTCGAGGCTTTGCACACAAGGCAAAGACATGAGGCAAAACTGTTCCTGTGCACTGCTCGCTTTAGCCAACGCCCTGCACACACACACACACAGTTGGAATGATTAAATGTCTTTTTTGTTGACTCGCTGAGAAATTCAGCTCAGGTTTTTGTCGGCTTCTTGTTGCGTATTTGTCACTTTAGTGTCACATTTTAGTTCCACATTTTGAGTCACTTCTGGCCTCGTCTCACAGACACACTGGGAAACTTGGAAGCACTGATATATATAACGTTTTGAGATCTCCGATATGTGGCTATTGGTTTGGTCCCGCTCTTGGTCCAGGTTGACCGTGTACCTGCCCGTTGTCCTGCCTGGTGTGACCTGGAGGCGCTCTCGCGTTTGTGCTTGTGGCAGGTGTACAGAAAGGAGAGACAAGACTCTTTTCCCAGGAAACATATGAAGTGTATGGTACCGAGAGTCAGCCCCAGGCGAACTAGCAAGTACGGACGCGGGCGGCACGGCCAGATCTCGGACCGTTGTGCCCAATGTGGAAGGAAGTAACTCTGATTCTGTTTCAAGGTTTACAGAAACGTGCCTGATCTCGGAACGGGCACGGGAAGCCAGACGAGCGCGGCGAAGTCCAAGATCGACGGGAGCGGCGCGGAGACAGGCGAGTCTGCTGGTGTCTGTCCCCGCCTCGTGCGTTAGTCCCTGTAAACCAATAGTTGAGCAACCATTGCCCTCCTCGAGTGATAGGTCGAGATCATGTCCGTGCCGAGTGTAATTCAATAAGAAAAAGTGGAGCCTCTGACCTCAGCGATTGAGGCAGTGAACGTCAACAGCAGGGACTGGGAATGTGACGTCACAGCAGGGACAGGAAGCGACGTCACAGCAGGGACGGGAAGTTCGAGCGTCACAGCAGGGAACAGGAAGCGGACGTCAAGCGTGCAGGGACAGGAAGCGCGTCACAGCAGGGACAGGAAGCGACGTCACAGCAGGACAGGAAGCGCGTCACCATGGCAGGGACGGAGCGGCGCGACGGCTAGGGACAGGAAGCGAGCGTCACCTGATGGGGGACAGGAAGCGACGTCACGGCCGTAGGGCAGGGACAGGCAAGCGACGTCAACACAACAGGAAGCGTCAGGAGGCAGGGAAGCTAGTCCAGAGAAGGAGCGACGTCACCTAGGGCAGGGACAGGAAGCGAGCGTCTAACCAGGCAGGGACAGGAAGCGACGTCGACCGTCAGGGACAGGAAGCGACGTCACCGGGCAGGAGACAAGGAAGCGACGTCACAGCAGGGACAGGAAGCGACGTCGACCGCAGGGACAGGAAGCGACGTCACCCAGGTGCAGGGACAAGAAGCGACGTCACCGGGCGGAAGGGACCAGGACAACGACGTCACCGGAGGGACAGGAAGCGACGTCACCTCGCGCAGGGACAGAAGCGACGTAAACTGCAGGGACCATGGGGAAGCGAGTCAGCTCGCAGGGACAGGAAGCGCACGTCACCGCAGGACAGGAAGCGACCCCAGTCCAACCCCGCAGTCCAACCCCCAAGTCCAACCCCCATCCAACCCCAGTCCAACCACCCAGTCCACCACCAGTCCAAACCCCAGTTCTGTCCGTCTTTCCAGAGAAGTGAGTCCAGAGTTCTGTTTGCTACAGGATCTCAGCCCAGACACGAAACGAAAGCAGACCACCTCCGCGTCTGGCCCTGCTTTAGATTCTACTACTACTTCACTACTACTACTACTACTCTTTACTTTACTGCTGCACGTGTGCTGGAGAAGAGCGAGGAGACCTGCATCCACGTTCTACAATAACGTGTAAATTAACAGATGAGACACTTTGGCTCTCAGATTCTCCTCCGTCCGGCTCTGCTGCAGTGAGTCCAACCATTTTATACTTTTATATGTTTACTGCCGTAAAGTAACCACGAGGGACACGCCGCGCAGAGACACCGCCCGCGGAGAGACAACGGCCCGCCTTGCCAGGGACAAAAAACCGCGCAGAGAAGACGCCCTATGGCGCAGAGACGCGCCCCGCGCAGGGAGCGCGCCGCTGCCAAGGGGACGCGCACCTGGCGCAGGGGACGCGCCGCGCCAGGGAACCGCGCCCGCGCAGGGACGCCGCCCGCCCGGAGAAGGGACCACGCCGCGCCAGAGGACACGGCGCCCGCCGCAGAGAGACAAGGCCCGCGCGAGAGAGACGCGCATTCCGCGCAAGAAGAGACACGCCCAGTGCAGAGACGCGCCCGCGCAAGAGACACGGCCGGCAGAGACGAGCCCGCGCAGAACGAGCCCGGGCGCAAGAGGCAGCCCGCGCAAGAGGCGAGCCCCGCGCAGAGACGAGCCCGCGCAGAGACGAGCCCGCGCAGAGGCGAGCCCGCCGCAGAGGCGACCCGCGCAGAGACAGAGCCCGCGCAGAGACGAGCCCCGCGCCAGAGGCGAGCCCGCGCAGAGCGAGCTCCGCGCAGAGGCGAGCCGCGCAGAGCGAGCCCCCGCGCAGAACGAGCCCCGCGCAGAGACGGCCCAGCGCAGGAGGCCGAGCCCGGCGCAGAGACCAGTCGCCCGCGGCAGAGACACACAGCCGCGCAGAGACACAGCGCCCGCGCCGAAACGCCCCGCGCAGAGGACGCCCGCGCAGAGCGCCCCCACACAGACACGCCCGCAGACATCCCTTTGCCCAGCCTTTCAGTTTGTATTTGTATTTTAAACAAATAAAGTTTGGCACTGGGATAGGCGCCAGTCCACCCGCGACCGCCCTACACGGGAACAAGTGGTAAATAATGAATGAAATGACTAAAGTTTTTTATGTCTCGAGCTATTGACTCCGACTTTGACTGACCCCGTGTTTTCCTTCAGAATCTCCTCCTGCAATGCCGTTACCCGAGTCTGCGGAGTTGGCTCCCCGAGGATTGCTTCTGTCCACCAACACTCATCTACATCTTCGACCCTACAGCACCAGCCTTCAGCTCTACAAGCGCCACCCAAGGACAGCTGTGCTACTACATTGCACCAGCCCGCCACACGTAAGACTTGGACTGACTCTGCACAGGAACTCTGGACATGTTCTGTTCGAACTGACCCTCAGTCTGGACAGTTTCCTCCTGTTGTGTCTATTATGTTCAAACACATTAGAAATGTCTGTTTAAAGCTAGAGATGTTTGAGCAAGTCCTGACTCTTCCCCCTCCTTCCTCTCTCACCCTCACCTCCTTCCTCTCTCCCTCCTCTTCCTCTCTCCCTCCTCCTTCCTCTCTCCCCTCCCTCCTTCCTCTCTCCCCTCCCTCCTTCCCTCTCTCCTCCCCTCCTTCCTCTCTCCCCGCACTCTTCCTCTCTCTCCTTCCTCCCCCTCTCTCCCCTCCTCTCTCTCCTCCTTCCTCTCTCCCTCCCTCTTCCTCTCTCCCCTCCTCTTCCTCCCTCCTTCCTCTCCTCCTTCCTCTCCCTCTCCCTCTCTCCCCTCCCTCCTCCCTCTCTCCCTCCCTCCTTCTCTCTCTCTCTCTCTGCTCCCTCCCATGACTCTCTCCCCCTCTCTCTCCCTCCTTCCTCTTCCCCTCCCTCCTTCCTCTCTCTCCTCCCTCCCCGCCTCTCTTCCTCTCTCCCCCGCACTCCTTCTCTCTCTCCTTCTCTCCTCTCTCTCCTCTCTCTCCTCTCTCTCCCCTCCCCCCTCTTCCCTCCTCTCTCCCCTCCTCTCTCTCCTCTTCTCTCTCCCCTCTCCTCCCCCGCACCTCGCTTCCTCTCTCTTCCTCTCTTCACCCCTCCTCCCTCCCCCTCCCTCCTCTCTCCCCCTCTCTCTCTCGTCTCCCTTCCCTCCTCTTCTCCCCTCCTCTCATCTCCTCTCCCTCTCTCTCCCCTTCTCCCTCCCTCTCTCTCCCCTCCCTCTCTCTTCCCCTCCCTCCTCTTCCCTCCTCTTCTCGCTCGCATCTCTCTTCCCCTCCCTCTCTCTCCCTCTCCTCTCTCTCTCCCCTCTCTCCTTTCCCCTCTCTCTCCCCTCTCTCTCTCTCCTCTCTCTCCGCCCTCCTCTCTCTCCTCACTTCCTCTCTTCCCCCCTCCTCTCCCTCCTCTCTCTCCCCCAGCGTCTGCAAGGAGATAAACCTCCCATGATCCGCTCTGGAGAGAGTTCCCAGCAGAAAGCGCCCCCTGTCTGTGGACGAGGAGTCTGCGCCAAACGCCTGTGTCCCGACGGCTCCGCCTGTTGCCGGAGGCTTTAGGACGTTGGCCTAACGACCGCAGCGGCACCCACTGACACGAACCCGACAACCACGAGGGGCGCAGCGGAGCGGAAACACAGGAAGTCAGAGCAACCAACCTTAGAAAGTGGGATTTTAAAAGTTTCCTCCTTAACGTTTACGAGACCGACGAGACCGGGACGAGACGGGACGAGACCGACGAGACGCGGGACGAGACCCGGACGAGACCCGGACGAGACACCGGGACGCAGACCGGGACGAGACGGGACGAGACCCGACGAGACCCGGACGAGACCGCGACGAGACCCCCGGACGAGACCCGGACGAGACCGCGGACCTCTTGAGCAGAAGACAGTCAGCCGTGGTTCAGATCCTGGTTTTAGTCCTGGTTTTAGTCCTGGTTTTAGTCCTGGTTTTAGTCCTGGTTTTAGTCCTGGTTTTAGTCCTGGTTTTAGTCCTGGTTTTAGTCCTGGTTTTAGTCTGTGAATGTTTAGTGCACATTTGTCTTTCGTGTTTGATCCTGGTGTTTTTGGACATTTGCAGCTGAAATGATGAAAACGACAAAAGCGCTTCTCGTGACTTTTAAACTAAATGTGTTTTTATTTGGTCAAACTTGACATGAACTTTGAACCCAGTCAGAAGTTTCAAATCGTGTTTTAGAGCGCGACTTCGAGCCGCAACAATCAATCGACTGAAAAAAAGAATAAACGTAACATTTTCATCAATAACGCGCGATAATCTGGAATATTCTCGATCGGATTTTTCACTTCTCGACTGTGTTTGTTTGAATGGAAAAACAGTGTTCGGCGACATGTAAATATGTGTAAAATAGAGATTTTAAGTATTTTGTTATGGACTATGAAGTGCCTGTTTTTGTACCTTTTAAACGACTTCGCTGTAAAAAAGCTGCAGAATAAAAGGCAAAAGAACGTGTTTGTGTTTTTTAAACAGAACCGTAGAACAAACACCGAATATCTCAAATATCTGTCGTTTACATTTGTTCATTTCAACAATCCAAATTTTCAATTCAGAGTGGAACAAAATGAGCAGAATCCCTCTGTGATGTCATCAAAAAGCGCCATTCCATCGAAAACACAACTCTTCTAGAACAGTTTAAAAGATCATTTCACAAAATAAAAACTGTTTTCAGGTGTGCGAGTTCCACGGCCTTTGTTTACAGTCTGGTTGCTAAGTAACAGTTGTAGCATGTCATATCTACTGGACGTCAAACCAGGAAGTGACAAACACCAGAAATGACCAATGAAAACCATGAAATGATCATGTTCTTTGTTTTAGTGAAAAATGAGTTGAAGGTGTCACGTGACCTTTAACCTTTGAACTCTGAAACGTTCGCCATCGTTTGTATCCAAATAGGTTTCCAACTTTAAATGTACTTTTTGGAGTGGATTTTTACACTTGTATTTGAAGTTGAGCGGAGAGAACGTGCCTCACAGTGAGGAGGTTCTGGGTTCAACTCCCGGGTCTTTCTGGGCAGATGTTTGCAGACCAAAGTTTAGTCATGTGACCACTTTTACAGCCTGCAGCGTTATATTCAGAAGGAAGCGCTGAAGCTGCAGCTGTCGTGATGTTCCTCCAGGTCTTTAAAAAGGATCTGTGACATCACAGGCCTGTGATGTCACAGGCCTGTGACGTCACAGGCTGTAAAAAAGTTCACATAAAAAGCTCGTCTTTGGGCTTCAGTCTTGAGGTTTCATGAACGCTCTCTTCTTCGTGTGGGTGACGTTCTGGTTCAGATCCTGGTTCAGATCCTGGTTCAGATCCTGTTCAGATCCCTGGTTCAGAGGTTCTGGTCAGATCTGGTTCAGATCCTGGTCCATGGCGGCTCGCTCTCGTTTCTTTGCAAACTTCTTCTTCATGCTGCTCACCAAACTCTCGTACCTGAAACACACGATTACAGTTTAAGATTTAACTCCAGCAGCAGGGGGCGTCTCACCGCTCAGCAGCGGGGGCGCTCTCACCGCTCAGCAGCAGGGGGCGCTCTCGTGCATTACCTGAGCGCCATCTCTTCATCTGTGACGTCCGGTTGCATTTTCCTGAAGTCGTCCTCCTCGTCTTCCTCAGTTTCCTCTTTAGGTTCATCAGCAACATCAACTTCTGCAACACAACGTCAGCAACAACGTCCAACATGTCACAACGTCACACACATGTACACGACACACAAGTCAACACACGTCACAACATGTACCTCGACAACGCAACGTCCACACACAAGCGCCACACACAACGTCGGCACACACAACGTCGCCACAACAAACGTCGGCACACACAAACGTCGGCACACACAAAACGTCGCGCACACACAAACGCCAACACCGCGCAACACACAAACGTCGCGCACACCAAAACGTCGACACACACAACGTCGCACACACAACAACGTCGCACACACACAAACGTCGCCACACACAAAACGTCGCACACACAAACGTCGCGCACAACAAACGTCGCGCACACACAAACGTTGCGCACACACAAACGTCGCCACAACAAACGTGCGCACACACAACGTCGCGCACACACAAAACGTTGCGCACCCACAAAGCGTCGCACACACACAAACGTCGCGCACACAAACGTCGCACACACAAACGTCGCACACACCACAAACGTCGCACACACAAACGTCGCACACACCTCGACTTCCAGGTTGAAGCCCATGAATGAAAACGCTCCGTATCGAAGATCTTCACAGGGAACGATGCTCTTCTCCTCCACGATCAGGTTTCTGAAACATGAAGAAGAAGCGATGTTTTCATGGCGACAAACACTTCTAAAACTAAATCCAAACACGTGAACGCGGAACGTCCTCAAGATGGCGCCGTCATTATTTCTATTGTAATTAGAACTTCTGGTTTGATCGTTTCTCTGGATTCAAATAAACGTCTTTTACACTTTTGAGAGAAAAAACGCTAAATTTGTGGAAAATACGGCAGTAAAATGGATTGTTTGTGTTTTGAACAGGCCATTTTAGGTTTTTAAATGATTAAACATCGCGCGCTCGTGACATAGTATAAAATACTTTATCGTCCTAAAAACGACACGGCAGCAGCAAAATGTGAATAATGCCCCCGTCGTGTTGCAATGACGTCATGACAGTTTCAAACGCCTGTGATCGGTGCTTAGGTCGCCACCGTGGTGGTCGTGTGTGGTTGCATGCACGTCGTGACAATTTCAAACGCCTGTGATCTAGGTCGCCCCGTGTGGTCGTGTGTGCAGTGACGTCGTGACATTTGATACGCCTGTTGATCGTGCTAGTCGCCCCCGTGTGGTCGTGTGGTGCAGTGACGTCGTGACAATTTCAAACGCCTGTGAGTCTAGGTCGCCCCCGTGTGGTCGGTGGTGCAGTGACGTCGTGACAGTTTCAAACGCCTGTAGATCTAGGTCGCCCCCTGTGGTCGTGTGCAGTGACGTCGTGACAGTTTCAAACGCCTGTGATCGGTTGCTAGGTCGCCCCCGGGGTCGTGCTGGTGCAGTGACGTCTGACAGTTTACAAAACGCCTGTATCGCTAAGGTCGCCCCGTGTGTCGTGGTGCAGTGAACGTCGTACAGTTTTCAAACGCCTGTGATCTAGGTCGCCCCCGTGTGTCGTGTGGTGCAGTGATCGTCGTGAACAGTTTCAAACGACCTGTGACTAGGTCGCCCCCGTGTGGTGCAGTGGACGTCATGACCAGTGTTCAAACGCCTGTGATCGTGCTAGGTCGCCCGTGTGGTCGTTGTGTGCAGTGACGTCTGACAGTTTCAAACGCCTGTGATCGGTTCTAGGTCCCCCGTGTGGTGTGTGTGCATGACGTGTGACAGTTCAAACGCCTGTGATCGGTGTAGGTCGCCCCGTGTGGCTGTAGTGACGTCTAGACAGTTTCAAACGCCTGTGACGTCTAGGCGCCCCCGTGTGGCTGCTGTGACGTCATGACAGTTTCAAACGCCTGTGATCGGTGCTAGGTCGCCCCCGTGTGGTCGTGTGGTGCAGTGACGTCGTGACAATTTCAAACGCCTGTGAATCGGTCTAGGTCCCCCCGTTGGTTCTGTGGTGCAGTGACGTCGTGACAGTTTCAAACGCCTGTGATCTAGGTCGCCCCCGTGTTGGCGTGTGGTGCAATGACGTCGTGACAGTTTCAAAGCCTGTGATCTAGGTCGCCCCCGTGTGGTCGTTGTGGGCAAAGTGACGTCGTGACAGTTTCAAACGCCTGTGATCGTGCTAGGTCGCCCCCGTGTGCGTCGTGTGGCATGAGTGACGTTCGTGACAGTATCAAACGCCTGGTGACTAGGTCGCCCCGTCGTTGTGGTGCAGTGACGTCTGACAGTTTTCAAACGCCTGTGATCGGTGCTAGGTCGCCCCCGTGTGGTTGTGTGGTGCTACGTGACGTGACAGTTTCAAACGCCTGTGATCGATGCAGGTCGCCCCCGTGTGTCGTGTGTGTTGCAGTGACGTATGACATTTCAAACGCCTGTGACATCGATGGTGCTAGGTCCGCCCCTGTGTGGCTGTGTGACGTCGACAGTTTTCATCGCCGTGATCGGTGCTAGTCGCCCCCGTGTGGTCTTGGGTGCGTGACGTCATGACGTTTCAAACGCCTGTGATCGGTGCAAGGTCACCCCCGTGTGGTCGTGTGGTGCAGTGACGTCGTGACAGTTTCAAACGCCTGTGATCGTGCTAGGTCGCCCCCGTTGGTCGTGTGGTGCAGTGACGTCGTGAAATTTCAAAACACCTGTGATCGGTGCTAGGTCGCCCCGTGTGTTGTTGGTGCAGTGACGTCGTGACAGTTTCAAACGCCTGTGATCGTGCTAGGTCGCCCCCTGTGGTCCCTGTGGTGCAGTGACGTCGTGACAGTTTCAAACGCCTGTGATCTAGGTCGCCCCCGTGTGGTCGTGTGGTGCAGTGACGTCGTGACAGTTTCAAACGCCTGTGATCTAGGTCGCCCCTGTGTGGCCGTGTGGTGCAGTGACGTACTCCTTGGCCTTGAGCTCGGGCAGGTCCAGGTACCAGTGCTCGTCGCTGATGATCCGCCGCTCGTCCTCCTCCAGCTGCTTCTTCGTCTCGGCGTCCAGGCCGCGCTGCATGAACTGAAAACGCCACGGCACGAGAGGAAACGTCACGGCGGGGGAAACGTCACGGCGGGGGAAACAAAGCAGAAGAACCGTTACCGACACGAGACAACTGATTTAACTGACGTCAGGTCGAAAGGTTAAAGGTTCAAAACAAATAAACAACAGTGGAAATGTCCGTTTGTTTGTGTTTCGGTCACAAATCCCACTTCCTGCGCTCGAGTGTTTAATCCACAAACTGGGACTAAATGATTGTCTGTTTTAGAGAAATACAAAGAGCTTTTAGAACAAAGAGTGACATTATTACATAAAAATGTCACAAAAGAAGAAACTGTCTCTCATTTTCATCAATAACACACTTCATTCATAAATATTCTCTCTCTGAAGCTTCAGTCACAGATTTACACTTTTATTAGTGTAAAAATGTGTTCAACAGAAACACGTGTCAAATACTGACGTCACAGTTTGGCGCGGCTCTGACAGAAGCTCAGAATGTTCCGTACACAGACTTTTACACGATCATGTTCTCGATGACCTCTGACCCGCGCCTTTACACAAGCGTTTAAAGCCAAACGTGAAGTAAACACAGCCGAACAACGCGTTCTTTCACATCTAAATCTGGCGTAAAAACGTCTCTTTTCTCACCTTCATCCGGAGCACGTTTTTGGAGAGCTTCGCGTTGTCGTTTGCCATTTTTACACTTGTTTTTACTTTAATTTCGCAGAAAAAATCAGCACGAGTTTGAGCCAGAGCGGAGCCACGCTGCTTCCGGGTGTGCGTCACTGTGCGTCACCGTGCGTCGTGTGCGTCAGAGTGCGTGCGTTAATCTGTGTGATACCGCCGCCTTCAGGAGAACTGTGGAACATCTGTGTTTTCTTACATTTAGGCAGAAAGTACCGTGTATCAGTATATTTGACGTGTATAAGTATATTTGACGTGTATCAGTATATTTGACGTGTATCAGTATATTTGACGGTTAGTATATTGGGATCAGTATATTTTGACGTGTATCAGTTACGGTATATATTTGACGTATAGTTATTTGACTTATAATATTGAGTGTAGTATATGCCGTTAGTATCCAGTATTTTTACGTGTATCAGTATATTTGAACGAGTGTATAGATATATTGACGTGTATAAGTATATTTGACGTGTATATGTATCAGTATACTTGGACATGTATAAGTATATTGACGTGTATCAGTATATTTACGTGTATCAGATTTACAGTAAAGTATTTCATGTATAATATATTGAACGATGTATCAGATATCATATATTTGACGTGATCAGTATATACTGATCAGTAATTTGACGTGTATCAGTATATTTACGTTGTATCAGTATTTGTATGTGAACTTGACTTTAGGACAGTTCAGATACTTTTACTTCACTGCATTTGAGAGCAGGATCTTTCCTTTCTGCTCAGTTTTGAATCAGACTGAAAAGTAAAAAGTACTTTCCACTGCGTTTCTTTTCAGCACATTGGTGGCGACATCCAGCGGAAAGGTTTAGATTCAAGCCTCAAGCAAAAACGTACAGATCGAAATGAGCTCAAAGCTACAGACCACTGCGTTTACTTTTTAACATACACATGTATATATATCTATATATAGAGAGATAATATTATACTTTTATTTGGTACTTTGATACTTTACTTAAAGCTCTAGTATGTAATTACTCACCTCCTCCATCACCGTGTGGTACGCTGGAGCCCATGGCCAGGAGACAAAGACTACTAGCGCCCCTCTACTGACAGCACCAGCACAGGACAAACAGACTACAGCCCCCTCTGCTGAGCCACAGCCAGGACAAACAGAACTACAGCGCCTCTGCTGGAGCCACAGCCAGGGACAAAACAGAGACTACAGCGCCTCTGCTGGAGAGGTGATCGGCTGCAGACTTCCATCTCTGCAGGACCTGTACGTCTCCAGGGCTCTGGGAGAGCAGGTCGATCACAGCTGACCCTTCTCACCCGACATGTCTGTTTGAACCACTCCCCTCAGCAGGAGGCCACTCCCTCAGGCAGGAGGCCACTCCCCTCAGGCAGGAGCTACTCATCCGGGACCAGAACCTCCGCCACAAGAATAGTTTCTTTCCCTCTGCCGTGACTCATGAACACTTCTTAACCTGTCACTTTAACTACACTCTTCATCACTCACTGTCACTTTCTGCACTACAACTTTAAACATAACTGTAACTTGTGTACATAGAAATGCCTATTTTTATTTTATGTTATAGTAATTTTAAATTGTTTCCTAATCCCTTTTTTGATTGAATATATGTTGTTTATTATGCTCATGTTTTATGTTGCACCTTAGGCCGAACAAGTTCCTGTTTGTGAATTTTGTCATTGACAATGGCAATAAACTCTTTCTGATATTTTCTTCTTCTCTTCTTTTGCTGCAATAAAAGCATGTCATTGTTTTTTTGGGTTCGTTTTATTTTGAATCTTTTTATTGCACTAAAAAACCACAAACACAATTTGACTTTTATTTCCATCGTTTTTCCATTTGACGATGAAACTGAGAAAACGTAGAGTTCTGAAGACGACTGGAACGCAGCGGACGAGACCTCCACAGGCGGCAGACCCCCCAGCAGAGCAGACCTCCAGCAGACCTCCAGCAGCGGCAGACCCCAGCAACTCCAGCAGGAGGCAGACCTCCAGCAGGAGGCAGACCTCCAGCAGGCGGCAGACCTCCAGCAGGCGGCAGACCTCCAGCAGGCGGCAGACCTCCAGCAGAAAGGTTACATAATGCACCTTTAACAATGGTACAGTCCGATGAAGAAAGGACAATAAAACATGGTTCAAGCTCCAACGGTTTGGCAGAACTTTCTGGGTTCAGACAAACTTGTGCACCACGAGCTCCTTCAGCGAGCGCGTGTCGACTCGGCCGCGCTCCGCGTCCCTCACGCCGATCAGCTCGTCCTGCATCTGGGCCACGGGCCGTCCCAGAGCGTAGCCCACGTCCACCAGCATCTGCAGCAGCGGAGCGCGATACTCCCTCAGCCCGTACCTCCTCACCGCCGGCAGCGCTCTTTGTGCGGCCGTGTACGCCTCCTCCGGCGCCTCCAGGTCCCTGTGGCAAACCGCTAACGCCGCTAGCGTGTGCACGGTCAACGTCGCGCTCTGCCACGGCGCTAGCTTCTCCTGAATCTCCAACACGAGCTGCAGAAGATGTAACGACTGTCCAAACTGTCCAGCTCGGAGCAAATTGTGCGCCTTTTTCATCTCCTGATCGGTGAAAAAGTTAGCAAAATGCACCGAGTAGCGCACGCATCTTTTAGCATACAGTTTAGCGATGTAGTCTTGCAGCGCGAGTCGCCGCTCCTGCAGGCATTCCGCGTTGAAGTTCCCGGTCAGAAGTTTCCGAGGGAGCACGATCTCGTCCAGTTCTTCGTTGAATTCTTGCAGCAGAGTTTGGTGGAGTTTGGCGAAGTCGCTGTAGCGCCGCTCGATGGCGACGCGATGCGAGTCGAAGCTTCCAGAACGCATGATCACGACCTCGAAAACCTGAAAAAAAAGGACGTTTCGCGGTCAGATCTGACTCTAAAAGAGACTTCATATTTAAACCAAATATGTGAGGTTTGGTGAAGAGTTTATTCCACTTTGGAGATCGGTTATTTCCCACTTGAACGTCCTCAGAGCGCTCCAGCTGAATTAACAACATGGCTAATGCTAACCCGAGTGAACGTGATAGAGAAAGAGCATATATTGTGCTTTTCTCTGCTCTCGAGTTATAATCGACTATAATTGGACTTTTTAAATCACAAAAGGCTTAAACGTCATCGCAGCAAAGCGCCACTCCAGCTAACAAGCTAACACGCTAACATGCTATCACGCTAACATTTTAAAAAGCTAACACGCTAACACGCTAACACGCTAGTACGCTAACATGTTTACAAGCTAACACGTTTACAAGCTAACACGGTAACATGCTAACACGCTAACAAGCTAATCCGCTAACAAGCTAATCCGCTAACATTTTAACAAGCTAACAAGCTAACACGCTAACATGCTATCACGCTAACAAGCTAACACACTAACACGCTAATACGCTAACATGTTTACAAGCTAATACGCTAACATGCTAACACGCTAACAAGCTAATCCACTCACATTTTAACAAGCTAACATGCTATCACGCTAACAAGCTAACACGCTAACACGCTAACATGCTAACACGCTAATACGCTAACATGTTTACAAGCTAATACGCTAACAAGCTAACGGCTGATTCTGGAGTCAAAGAGAGAGGACTTTTATACATTTGTGCCATAATGTCTGCTGGACGCTGCCCAATCCTGCGTGTGTCACACAGTGGGCGTGTCCGGGGGGTCGGGGGGATCGAGGAAAGTCGCAGGAGACATGCACGAATCACTCTCAATACAACTTTGAGAGAGGAAATGGGAAGAGAACTTAATGGACCGTTTTGAAAGCCGGCCCTCGGTCCCGCTCACGGGCAAAAGTAACACAAGGCCCGGCCACTGACCACATGTCTGCTGAAGGCCGTCTCTCTGACCCTGTGCGACGGCAGTTCAAACAGCAGGCAGCGGGGGCGCTCTCGGCTCTTCTCCTCTCTCCAGTTCTGCTGCAGCTCTTTGGTGGTCAGACTGGAGCTGCGAGGGGTCCGACCTGGACCCGGCAACACGGACGATATATGATCCATCGAACCTGTGTGAACATCACGTCCTCCACTGGTTCCTTCTTCTTCAGCCATTTCCTTTGACACCTGAAAACACAGAAGTTGCGTCACCGTTTGTCGTTTAAAGGCCGGAAAGTCCAGGTCTGGCACACGGTTCTGGACACGGTTCTGGACACGGTTCGTCCAGGTTCTGGACACGTTCTGGACACAGGTTCTGACACCGTTCAGCTCGGGAACCGGCGGGACTCAAACCACAAACCCGTTACGTTCAAGTGGGAAAACGCTCTGCCACTGAGCCACTGCTTCACCCCTCTTTGGTCTCCATGGAGATGTTTTGTTAATATGTCGTGGGTGAGACCTGCTCTGTAACTGGTGCGTCGCGCTTTGTCTCCATGGCGATAGACACGTTTAAAGTTCCACCTGAAGGTTCTGCCGTTTCTCTAACCGTGACTCAGTCTGGCGGAGGGCATCTGTGGACGAGTTTAAAGTGACAGGAAGTGGAGCTGAGTCCCTCTGTGATGTCATCAGTTCGTGTTCATCAGCGTGCGACACTTAACTGACGCACTAACTGACATTTTTAAACCGTCGTCAGACTAAATGAAGGAGTTCTATGGTGTATATTGTGTGTCAGGTCAGAACTGTTGTGTTCATTTATGTTGTTTACGGTCTGGTTGCTAGTAACAGCTGTGGAATGACCTCTGCCTGTGTCAGATCTGTGCTCGTGTCCAACAGGAAGTACAATTATGAACTTTACACAAACGGATCAAACTGGGACAAACGGGCCAATGTGTTAGTGAATCTGAAATATAATTGTGTATATTATTGTCTGCATTTGACCCGCCCTTCAGTGTCTCTGGGTTAAACCTGTCAGGAGCAGGACCCGGGACCAGATCCAGGTCTTGGTCTAGTCTTGGTCAAGACTTTATATTTTTTAATGAACGTTCAGATGCTGTTTCAAACTACGAACGCGCTAAAAAGAACTCGGTTTTAGTCCAGTGGTACTTTAATTTTTAGTCCAGTTGGTACTTTTTAAGCTTTAGTCCATGGTACTTTTTAAACTTTGTCCAGTTGGTACTTTTTAAGCTTTAGTCCAGTTGGTACTTTTTTTTTTTTTTTAAGTTTTAGTCCAGTTGGTACTTTTTAAGTTTTAGTCCAGTTGGTACTTTTTAAGTTTCAGTCCAGTTGGTACTTTTTAAGTTTCAGTCCAGTTGGTACTTTTTAAGCTTTAGTCCGTGTACTTTTTAAGCTTTAGTCCAGTGGTACTTTTAATTTAGTCAGTGTACTTGTAAGTTAGTCCAGTTGTACTTTTTAATTTTCAGTCCAGTGGTAACTTTTTAATTTCAGTCCAGTTGGTACTTTTTAAGTTTCAGTCCAGTTGGTACTTTTTAAGTTTTTAGTCCAGTTGGTTACTTTTTAAGCTTTAGTCCAGTTGTACTTTTAAAGTTTTATCCAGTTGGTACTTTTTAAGCTTTAGTCCAGTTGTACTTTTTAAGTTTCAGTCCAGTTGGGTACGTATTTTACTTTATCCAGTTGTTGGTACTTTTTAAGTTTT
The DNA here is from genome assembly GCA_015082035.1 of Chaenogobius annularis. Taxonomy (NCBI): domain Eukaryota; kingdom Metazoa; phylum Chordata; class Actinopteri; order Gobiiformes; family Gobiidae; genus Chaenogobius; species Chaenogobius annularis. The sequence continues at coordinate 65,127 of BJKM01000988.1, read as the reverse complement.
TCAGTCCAGTTGGTACTTTTTAAGCTTTAGTCCAGTTTGGTACTTTTTAAAGTTTCAGTCCAGTTGTACTTTTAAGCTTTAGGTCCATTTGGTATTTAAGCTTTTAGTTTCAGGTCCAGAGTTGGTACTTTTTAAGTTTCAGTCCAGTTGGTACTTTTTAAGCTTTAGTCCAGTTGGTACTTTTTAAGTTTCAGTCCAGTTGGTACTTTTTAAGCTTTAGTCCAGTTGGTACTTTTTAAGCTTTAGTCCAGTTGGTGCAGTAGAAAGTACAGATCCTGCTCTCAAATGTAGTGACGGAAAAGTAAAAAGGATCCACTGTAACATTTACTAAAGTCCACAACTCGAAACACATCAAAACTTGAACCCATTGAAACATGTTTTGTGCTTTTGTTTTGATTGTCCTGAAGCATCAAATATTGCACTATTGATCGTGTCGTGGTGGAAAGTAACAAAGTACAGAAGTAAAAGGGCATTTTTCCACTGGACTGAAAAGTAAAAAGTACTTCAAGCTCGTTGATGGTGAGTTCAAGTACATTTTACACACGGAACCGTTCTCAAAATCGGTGCGAAATACTTTTACTTTTAACAACTAAAGTACGTTTTGTTTCCCCACACATTTCTGTACTTTTACGTGACTAAATGGAGTACTTCTTGGAAACTCACCACACGGCAAACGGCAAAGGGTCTTCAGGAGCAGAGCGGCACCGGGACCATCTCCAGACGCCCACCGGCCCTGAAATGGCCCCGGGGCCAGCGCAGAGACAAAATCCGTTGTTATTTTTACGCCTCATAAAGTCAAAGCCTTCTCTGTCTCCAGGAAACAGAGCATTTTCAGCCTCACCTTCAGTCCTCTTGGCGAAATGAGTCAAAAGGTAAAAGTAAAGACGGAAAACTTGTTGTCCTGAGCGAGGAGGAGGAAGAGTTTGAAGAGGAAGAGTTTGAAGAGGGAAGTGTGCCAAGGTCGAACGGCCATTGAAGTGTCTCTGTCAAAAAGCAGGAAGTGAAACCAAACAAGAGCTGCAGCTTTTACAGAAGCTCGACAAACTGCAAAGGGCCATATAAGGACAAGTCTAAGTTTCCTCTGGGTTTTGACCATTTAGAAAGACCAGCTGAGTCCTGGTTGTGGTTGTTGGGCGGTTTGTCCAGTGGGAGGCGCACTTCAGCGAGTTGAAAGATGCACTTTACAGTCGCGGTTCCTCTGGTTCTCTTTGGATCCGTCCTGAAGTGTCTCCGTCTGACGATAAAAACCAGTGACGGAAGTGAGAAAAGTCCCCTCCCAAAGCGACTCAGAGCGGAAACAAAGAAGCAACACGAAAAGAACTGAGATAATGACCAAAAAACCAACGACAGCAACAAAAAATGATGAAAAATGACGAAAAAGTAGACTGGAAAAAGTTGCACGAAAAACTGAGCAGAAAAAGAGACGAAATCAATTAAAAGTGGTAATAAAAGCGACATAAGGACTAAAACGCGTTCGCTCTGTTCGAGATCGCCACGTCCCAACACTTTCTGGAACTGCCTCAGGCATCGAAAAAGATTTCATTCAAATGTGATTTAGATTGATTTGGAGAAAACATATGGTATATGTTATTGGCGGGAGTCGCACACCTGGCAACAACACCAAACCCACGATGTACCAGCTTAAAGCCGCACTGCGGAGAGTCTGGGCAAAGCATCAAATGGCATCACTGAGACCTACCTGGCATAGGGCCACACCCCGGGTCGGGGAGGGGGGGCATATTTAACATTCACGGCTCTGTCCCAGCGTGACACATCAGTCACCACAGCCCCACCTCTGTCAGCTCACAGTCATCCGCTCAGTCCTTGTCGCTCATTCGCTCAGCTACCAAGTCCGCTCAGTCCTTAGTCGCTCGTCGCTCGTCAGCTCAGTCCTTGTCGACCAGTTTCGGCTCAGTCACTTGTCGCTCAGATCACTCAGTCCGTGCTCCGCTCAGTACCTCAGTCGCTTCAGATCCTTGATCGACTCTCACGATCATCTCGCTTCAGTCCTTTTCGCTCCAGTCGCTCATGTTCGCTCAAGTGCATCGCTCATTCGCTTCAGTCCTTGTCGACCTCCGCTACAGTCCATCGCTCAGTCGACTCAGCGCTCTCCTGTCTCGCTCAGTAATCGCGTACAGTCCCTTGTCGCTCGCCCTGTCGGACCCTCGTCTCCCAAATGACAAAGCCACTTTTTATGAGTTTAGCATTCTTCACGAAGGCTGAGTTTATACTTCATTCTTCCGTGGAGCTTATCTGACTGTTGTCAAAGCAACGTTGCTCCACATGATCAGTCTGGACAAGACCTGAGCCGGGATCCAGAAGCGAGTCCTGGGCCTGAGCCAGGTAGTCCGGTCCAGTATATTTACTAATTATATTTTAGATAGACTGTTTGTCCAGATTATAAATGCATTGATATACATTTTTGAGGGGGGTGCTGACGGGAGTTAGCAGGGTCTGAGGGCCCTATGCTCCAGGGCTGTCCGTCCTAGTATACCAGAGTGGGATTCTAGTTCACTGCAGTAAGCACGACCTCTTTCCCGTGCGAGTGTTGGAACTCCCGCCAGGCTTGCCCCTTTGTCACGAGTTTCTGTTCCATTGTTTTATATGGAACAGAATTACTAGGCGCAGCAGGGTCGGAGGGGGTACCGTTTTGAGAGCAAGATCTTCTCTCTTGCTGTTGGCAGATGATGTTTCCTGACGGGCTCCATTCAAACACTGGACCTGCAACATGCTGCTGGGACGGTTTAGAGCCGATGAATTGAAGACGTCTGGATGAGAATCAAGCGGGGTCAACCTTAGACATTGGATGTAAACATTTGTCATATTTGTGTGCAACAGGACCACTCACCACAACACATTAATAAATGAATGTGGCTTCTCGAATTTGTTTAAGTCCATGTAAAAGTCCTGTTTCTCACCAGGTCAAAGGGTTCTTTCAACATCCTCAAAGCTTTTCATGTGATTCTCTTTTTTATAATCTGGTGAAAAAACCTTTAGACCAATTTGTAATCCAAAGAACCTTGAGGATCTCAGGTCATAGTTCTGTTTGGTCCAAAACCTTGGTCTGAAGGCCGACCAGTTTAAGACCTCGAACCTCTTTGTATTAGTTGTATGTTGGTTAAATCAGTCTTGATTCATGACAGCTTTGTATCTACATTTTCCCCTGAATCCAACCGGAAGACCCCGCAATAATCTGCTCTGACCGCCCAACCCTCGGAGCCCGACCGGAGCCCGTGCGTTCACGTTTCGCACCGGCTCCCTGAGCAGAACGGGACACAAAGCAGAAACATTCATGCTGCGATTCTTGCGCAAAACACAACGCGCCTATCGAGGCGTCCGCCGGGCCTAGTCGGCGGATCCCGGCGCCTCAACGAGCGGCCCCGAGTGCCTCACAGCGGCCCGGGGCCCTCACGGTGGTCCTGCGCCCTCACGGTGGGTCCAAGGCGGCCTCAGGTGGTCCCCGGCGCCTCCACGGATGGTCCAAGGTGCCTCACGGTGGATACCTCCGGCGCCAAAGCGATGGCGGCCAGCGGCCTCACTAGTTGTCCCGGGCTCATCACGGTGATTCCAGCAGCCCTCACCGGTGAGGTCCTCGGCGCCTCAACGTCGGTCCGGTGCCTACTGTGGTCCGGAGTGCCTCACGTGGTGCGAGCGCCTCACGGTGGTCCCGGGATGCCTCACGGTTTGGTCCCGCGCCCCTGTCTAGGTTTCCAGTCCCCCCTGAATATCCGATGCAGGTCAGACCGGAGCAGCGTCTCCACATCACAAACGAGCGATTCGCGCCTGTTCAAAACCGCTGATTTATTTTGATGTTTTTCTTTTCCATTTTGGAAGAAAGAAATTGGACTCAACCGTGCGATGTTTTTGACATTTGAAACCGCACTAGAGCAAACCAAACAAAAAAGTGCAGCTAAATCCTCTCTTTAAACGTGCTCGTATGCGCTTTTGGAGCTCGCGCCCGTGACAGCTGGTTCATTCAGGTTGTTCTTCCAGTGCAAATAAGTAGGTTCCAAAAAGTATCCATCCGTCGTTTCCCATTGCAGGAAGTTTTATGTTCCAGATACAAACGCTCCTCAGTTGAAAACAATCCAGTGTTTTATGAAAGGGAGCTCCTCTACGTTTCTAAGATTTGCTTAAATTCGAGTCCATTTTCTCCCGTGTTTTGCTCGTCCTTTGGATTGTTTCTTGGTTAAAACGATGAATGATGAAGTCTGATTTTAGACCTAAAAATAGTCCTGTTTTTAATATCTGTATGAACTTATTTGGGAATTCTAGGAAAACCTTTTGAAATTTTATTGTGTATTTTACTGAGATAATGTTAAAAACGAGCTGTAATACTGTTACTGTTGACTAAACTAAACTGAACTAAACTGAACTAAAATAAACTGAACTAAACTAAACTAAACTAAACTAAAATGAACTAAACTAAACTAAACTAAACTAAAATGAACTGAACTAAACTAAACTAAACTAAACTAAACTAAACTAAACTGAACTAAACTAAACTAAACTAAACTAAACTGAACTAAACTAAACTGAACTAAACTAAACTAAACTGAACTAAACTAAACTAAACTAAACTAAAATGAACTAAACTAAACTAAACTAAACTAAAATGAACTGAACTGAACCAAACCAAACTAAACTAAACTGAACTAAACTGAACTAAAATAAACTGAACTAAACTAAACTGAACTAAAATAAACTAAACTAAACTAAACTAAAATGAACTGAACTGAACTGAACCAAACCAAACTAAACTGAACTAAAATAAACTGAACTAAACTAAACTGAACTGAACTAAACTAAAATAAACTGAACTAAACTAAACTAAACTGAACTGAACTAAACTAAACTAAACTGAACTGAACTAAAATAAACTAAATTGAACTAAACTAAACTAAACTAAACTAAACTGAACTGAACTGAACTAAACTGAACTAAACTAAACTAAAATGAACTAAACTAAACTAAACTAAACTAAACTAAACTAAACTAAACTAAACTAAACTGAACTGAACTGAACTAAACTAAACTAAACTAAACTAAACTAAACTAAACTAAACTAAACTAAACTAAACTAAACTGAACTTGAATTCACAGATTTCATTTGACACTTTATTTATTATAAACAGGCAAAACACATTCAAAAATGTAAAAACATGTAGATTACGGACGTCGGTGAAATGTCATGAGCAGTTACTGGAAACGTCATGAATTCACACAGGCAAATGAGCTTTTATCTATTTTAAGGGATTGACATATTTATCTTTCTTAAAAGGCCCTGGAATCGCTTGGTTTCAGTCCAGGTTAAGTCCTTGTTTGGTCCTGTTTCAGTCCGGTTCGCGTCCATCTCAGACTAACTGCAAACTAGCTTCAGTTCTAACGACATTGCTCAGATGAAGCAGCAGCTCGGTTCTCTTGGCTCGGCCTCACAACCAGGCTCAAAACCGCTGGTCAAACAGGAATTCATCTGAGAAGATATCTCTTAAAGTGTGAAAAATGGTTTCAAAGACTGGAAAAGACTTCATCACGGCTTTATTATTGTAATTCTGTGTTTCAGACTTCAGCTGGGGGGCACAGGACGTCCCAGGACGTCCAGAAGATCCCAGAACGTCCAGAGATCCCAGAAGATCCCAGAACGTCCCAGAAGATCCCAGGACGTCCCAGAACGTCCCAGAACGTCCCAAAGATCCCAGAACGTCCCAGAAGATCCCAGAAGATCCCAGAACGTCCAGAAGATCCCAGGACGTCCCAGAAGATCCCAGAACGTCCCAGAAGATCCCAGAACGTCCCGAAGATCCCAGGAGTCCCAAAAGATCCCAGGACGTCCCAGAAGATCCCAGGACGTCCCAGAAGATCCAGGACGTCCCAGAAAGATCCAGAACGTCCCAGAGATCCCAGGAGGTCCCAAAAGATCCCAGGACGTCCCAAGAAGATCCCAGGACGTCCCAGAAGATCCCAGGATGTCCCAGAACGTCCCAGAACGTTCCAGAAGATCCCAGAATGTCCCAGAACGTCCCAGAACGTCCCCCTGTTTTATCGTCCCGTCACTGGCTCCAGAGAAAGTTAAGGATTTAAAATGTTGTTACTTTTAGAGCACTTCACGGATCTTTGGACTCTTCACTCCTCTGGACGCACCCTTTGGTCCTCAGAACCTGCTCATGTCCAAGAACACAAGTGGGGGTCTGTCCTCTCAGGCTGCGGCCCCAGTGTTGGCACTAGTCCTGCTTTAGTCCTGCTTTAGACCTGCTTTAGACCTGCTTTAGACCTGCTTTAGACCCGGTTTAGACCCGGTTTAGACCCAGTTTAGACCCAGTTTAGACCCAGTTTAGACCCGGTTTAGACCCGGTTTAGACCCGGTTTAAGACCCGGTTTAGACCCGGTTTTCAGACACAATTTTCCCTGAGTATGTTAGATATTTCCTGCAAAGGCACATTGGCAGAAGAAGCAGTGGATCACACGAGACGACATGAACTTCACTGGAGGAAACGCTCGTGTTTCTGCCTCTGAGACAAAAGGGTCAATTATGATGAACAATGTCGTTTCCATCAGGCGGGCGCTCAGGCGGGCGCTCAGGCGGGCGTTCAGGCGGGGCGTTCAGGCGGCGTTCAGGCGGGCGTTCAGGCGGGCGTTCAGGCGGGCCGTTCAGGCGGGCGCTCAGGCGGGCGCTCAGGCGGGGCTCAGGCGGGCGTTCAGGCGGCGTTCAGGTGGGCGTTCAGGCGGGGCGTTCAGGCGGGGCGTTCAGTTGTTCAGAGCGCTGGGTCGACAGGTGTCATTCAAGATCCGCAGAATGATCCGGTCGAACACGGCGGTCGGCAGGTGTCGCTGGAAGGAAGGGGAGGAGCCAGGCTCCTTTGTCCCGGACAGTACAGCGCTTTGGGCGGCTCGACAGCAGCGCGTGCTCCAGACACTCCAGCACCGGGGAGAGGTCCTGCACGGAATTCTGGGACATGAAGGTCAAGAGAGGAGGGCAGCTGGGAGATGTAGTCCAGGCCGTAGTCCTGCAGAACACTCGGGCGGCGTGAGAGCGAGCATCTCCTGTTTGTACCGGGACAGTCCTCACTGCTGCCGAAGATCTCTGCCACAGAAGAAGAGTTGAGAGACCAGGAAGTAGATCGGAGTAAACCGTAGTAACTCGTAGTGAGTAGTAGTACGTCGTAGTGAGTCGTAGTAACCGCAGTAAGTCGGAGTAAGTCGTAGTAAGTATCGTAGTAGGTAGAGTACGTCGTAGTAAGTCGTCGTAAGCAGTAGTAACTCGTAGTAAGTCGTAGAAGTAGTAGTACGTCGTAGTAAGCAGAGTAAGTCGTAGTAAGTCGTAGTAAGTAGTAGTAAGTAGTAGTAAGTCGTAGTAAGTAGTAGTAAGTCGTAGTAAGTCATAGTAAGTCGTAGTAAGTAGTAGTACTCGTTTAGGTAATCGTAGTAAGCGTAGAAAACTCGTAGTAAGTCTAGTAAGTAGTAGTACGTCGTAGTAAGTCGTAGTAAGTCGTAGTAAGTAGTAGTACGTCGTAGTAAAGCCGTAGTAAGTCGTAGTTAGTAGTAGTACGTCGTAGTAAGTCGTCGTAAGCAGTAGTAACTCGTAGTAAGTCGTAGTAAGTAGTAGTACGTCGTAGTAAGTCGTAGTAAGTCGTAGTAAGTCATAGTAAGTCGTAGTAAGTAGTAGTACGTCGTAGTAAGTAGTAGTACGTCGTAGTAAGCTGTAGTAAGCAGTAGTAACTCGTAGTAAGTCGTAAGTAAGCAGTAGTAACTCGTAGTAAGTCGTAGTAAGTCGTAGTAAGTCGATAGTAAGTAGTAATACGTCGTAGTAAGTCGTAGTAGGTCGTAGTAGGTCGTAGTAGGTCGTAGTAAGCAGTAAGTAAGTCGTAGTAAGCCAACAGTAAGTTGTAGTAAGTCGTAGTAAGCTGTAGTAAGTCGTGGTAGTCGTAGTAAGTCGTAGTAAGTCGTAGTAGGGAGTAGTACGTCGTAGTAAACCATAGTAAACCGTAGTAAGTCGTAGTAAGTCGTAGTAAGTCGTAGTAACTCGTAGTAGGTCGTAGTAGGTCGTAAAAAAGCCGTAGCAGGTCGTAGTAGGTCGTAAGTAGGTCGTAGTAAGCCGTAGTAACTCGTAGTAAGCCAACAGTAAGTTGTAGTAAGTCGTAGTAAGCTGTAGTAAGTCGTGGTAGGTCGTAGTAAGCCGTAGTAAGTCGTAAGTAAGTCGCAGTAGGTCGTAGTAAGGAGTAGTACGTCGTAGTAAACCATAGTAAACCGTAGTAAACCGTAGTAAGTCGTAGTAGGTCGTAGTAAGTCGTAGTAGGTCGTAGTAGGTCGTAGTAAGTCGTAGTAAAGTCGTAGTAAGTCGTAGTAAGCAGTAGTAACTCGTAGTAAGCAGTAGTAACTCGTAGTAAGCCAACAGTAAGTTGTAGTAGGTCGTAGTAAGCTGTAGTAAGTCGTGGTAGGTCGTAGTAAGTCGTAGTAAGCCGTAGTAGGCCGTAGTAAGTCGTAGTAAGTCGTAGTAAGCCGCAGTAGGCCGTAGTAGGCCGTAGTGCTTCCATGAAAAGCTCCATACTTGTCTTGAAGCCTGACGGCTGGATGAGGGCCACATGAACTCCCCACTGGAACATCTCGAGTCTGAGGATCCAGCAGAAGCAGCTCAGAGCAGCTTTAGACGACGAGTAGGCCGAGAAGCGCCGCATCGGCACAGACCCTGAAAACAAACACACAACGCATCACAGGCCTACGGCAACGCATCACAGGCCTGCGCAGCCGCATCACAGGCCTGCGCAACCGCATCACAGGCCTACCTGCGTGTCAGTGCGTGCCAGTGCGTGTCAGTGCGCGACAGTCCGCGACAGTCCGCGACAGTGCGTGTCAGTGCGTGTCAGTGCGGACATAGCGTGTCAGTGCCGTGTCAGTGCGCGACAGTGCGTGTCAGTGCGTGTCAGTGCGTGTCAGTGCGCGACAGTGCGTGTCAGTGCGTGTCAGTGCGTGTCAGTGCGTGTCAGTGCGCGACAGTGCGTGTCAGTGCGCGTCAGTGCGTCGTCAGTGCGTGTCACGTGCGGCGAACAGTGCGTGTCAGTGCGCGACAGTGCGCGACAGTCCGCGACAGTGCGTGCTAGTTTTGCTACTTTTACATTGTGTTCAAACGTTGCTCGAACACCACGAGCTCGAGTCAAACATGTCAGAAACGCTCAAACCACACGTGAGCGACCAAATGAGGGGCTTTGGCACTGACACGTCTGTTTCTGCCTCATTTTTATCTGTCGAAAATGTAAACTTCAGTAATTCTTTGCAACTGCAGAGTTTAGCTATCTTGTTTGCTAGAGCTGGGGGAGATAAAGGCCACTTCAACTCAACAAAACAAGCCATTTAAGCAGAGAAAGGTCATGAGGTCAACTGTGTGATCCCGCAGCAGCTGCAGTGGGACGGTCGTCTGCTTTTACACGGTTCACGGTGTTTCTTTCTTCTTCAGGTACAAACTCAATATTTGGCAGAGTCGTAGACTTTCGACTGCAGCAGCAGAAGGCCCCGCCCCTCACACTGCTGTGACCGCTCACCTGCCAGACTGGACACGTTGACCACTCTCCCTTTGGCTCTTCTGATCAGAGGGAGGAAGGCCTGCGTCACGGTAACGGCCGACAGGAAGTTCACCTCCATCAGGCGCCGGAAACAGGAAGTGGACTGCAGCTCCGCGTCGACTGGGCACAGGAGGAGCCCCGCGTTGTTCACCAGCCCCCACAAACCTGCGACAAGGGCACGGTGGAAGTCCTGTTCGTGACGGTCTGTGTCTCTGGTTCTGGTCCTGGTTCTGCCTCGAACCAGGACCAGAACTCTGCCACGTGCGCAGTCACCAAACAGAACATGTCTTAGTAAATAAAACCTAAATCACACCTGCATTGTACTTTTTACTCCTGAGGTGGATCTCACCGAGTCTTTAGACTCCGGATCTCGCGGTCTGTCTAAATAAACTGTGGTGAGAACGGTTTGTTCCAGACCAATTATTGAACCGATTAAAAGGTCATAAATTTCATTTCACAGGAGCAGCTGAACCAGTCCAAACCACAGCTTTACTTTTATGACCTGTCATTCACAACTTTATGAGTTTTGTTAGCGTGTTAGCGTGTTAGCGGGTCAGATGAAAGGTGCAGCAGATTGAACTCTTACCATCATAAACGCAGGTTTGAGAGCCAAAACGATTACTCAAAAGTCTGAAGGCCTCTGATTATTGACGGGAATATATTGAATTCATTTATTTTAAACATGCATGAAAACAAACCCCAGGAGCACGGCTGACTTTGGAGCGGAAACTACTGGTCCATTTAAGCGCTCCAAAGGGGGCAGCGAGAGGTTCTAGGTTCCAAAGTGGTCTGGTTCTCTTTCGGTTCCCGGAAAGCTTTTGAACAAGATGATTGGACAAGAGAGAACTCAGACCAAAAGCAGAGAAACACAAAAGAATCATTGGTCAAACTCTGACTCGATCTCGTGCTAAAGCGCTGTTTCCACTGATGCTAACTTATATGTGGAGCCTTAGCAACACAGAGCTAGCAAAGCGCGTTAGCAACAGCTGTTTCCTGTTTGTCCAAATGTGATGTTTCCAGGTCAGAATGCGTCTGACATGATTCCATAAAGAGAGGTTCAAACGCAGCGTCGAGGCTTTGCACACAAGGGAAAGACATGAGGCAAAACTGACTGTCCTGTGCACGCTCGCTTTAGCCACGCCCCTCACACACACACACACACTTGGAATGACTAAACGACTTTCTGTGACTCGCCTCCGATCGGCATGCATCAGGTGTGACTTTAGATTTGCTTTAAGAAGACATTTGTGGGGCGGAGACATATTCCACCGTGGACAGGGAGGAGCCAAGTCAACCACCCTTTGAACCTACCTTTCTCCCCAAGCTCTTCCTTTATCCGCGCTTTGGCCCGCGCGACGTGCTCCGGCTTGGTGACGTCCATGTGTAAAACTGTGATGCGTCCGGGGGGGTCCTGTTCTTTCAGGCTCCGGGCTCCGGGGCCCTCGATGTCCAGGACGCCAGCGAAAACCTGCACCCCGAGTCCGCTGAGCCTGAGCGCCAAAGCGTGACCGAACCCAGAGTCGCATCCTGCAGAAGCGGAGCGACAAAGACGGCCCAAATTACAGCCAAAATAAACCAACGTGACCTTTTACGTGACAGAACTAACGAGCAGCATTTTGGGCCGGTTCTGTTTTCATCGTTACTTTTCTCTCATTTAGATCATTTATTTGAATCTGGCCATTGTTTTATTTGATTCGGTTCGACCTTCACCGCGTCGATGAGCTCGTTATGGTCTAAACTACTGTCGAAAATGTTTGGTCGTCAGCAAAAAGGACTCGTTTCAGTGACTGGGACACGTTCAATTGAACTGCATTGTTGTCCCAAAACTGACCCCTGGGGGCCCCACAAGCTGTTCAGATGATTGCTCTCCCATTTTCCCGTAAAGTCATAAGTTTCCAGTTCCCAGCTTCTCCTCTGATTCCATATTTTCAAAGTTTATTTAGCACGATCGAGCGATTTATTTTGTCCAATGCTTTTTTGAGATAAAAACCCAGATGTTTGAGATGTTTGTTTTGGTCCAGCTTCGGTCCCTCCTCCTACTCCTTCGGTCCCTCCTCCTACTCCTTCGGTCCTCCTCCTACTCCCTCCTCCTACTCCTTCGGTCCCTCCTCCTACTCCTTCGGTCCCTCCTCCTACTCCTTCGGTCCCTCCTCCTACTCCTTCCGTCTCTCTCCTACTCCTTCGTCCCTCCCCTACTCCTTCGGTCGCTCCTCCTACTCCTTCGGTCGCTTCCTCCATACTCTCTATCGGTCGCTCCTCCTACTCCTCTCGTCGCTCCTCCTACTCCTTCGGTCCCGTCCTCCTTCGGTCCCTCCTCCTACTCCTTCGATCGCTCCTCCTACTCCTTCGATCGCTCCTCCTACTCCTTCGATCGCTCCTCCTACTCCTTCGGTCCCTCCTCTCCTTCGTCGCGTCTCCTACTCCTTCGATCGCTCCTCCTACTCCTTCGGTCCCTCTCCTTCGGTCCGCTCCTCCTACTCTTCGGTCCTCCTCCTACTCCTTCGTCGCTCCTCCTACTCCTTCGGTCGCTCCTCCATCCTTCGGTCGCTCCTTCCTCTCCTCGCGTCCCTCCTCCCATACTTCCTTCGGTCCCTCCTCCTCTCCTTCGCCGTCGCTCCTCCTCTCTTCGTCCCTCCTCCTACTCCTTCGTCCCTCCTCCTCTCCCCTACTCCTTCGGTCGCTCCTCCTACTCCTTCGGTCGCTCCTCCTACTCCTTCGGTCGCTCCTCCTACTCTCGGTCCTCCTCCTACTCCTCGGTCGCTCCTCCACTCTCTCGGTCGCTCCTCCTCTCTTCGATCGCTCCTTCTACCCTTCGCGTCCCTCCTCTCCTTCGGTCGCTCCTCTACTCCTTCGAGTTGCTCCCTCCTACTCCTCGGTCCCTCCCTCCTCCTCCCCTACTCCTTTCGGGTCGCTCCTCCTACTCCTTCGGTCGCTCCTCTCTCCTTCAGTCGCTCCTCCTTTTACTCCTTCGGTTCGCTCCCTTCCTCTCCTTCGGTTCGCTCCTCCTCTCCTTCGCGGTCGCTCCTCCTCTCTTCGGTCGCTCCTCCTCTCCTTCGGTGCTCCTCCTACTCCTCGTCGGTCGCTCCTCTACTCCTTCGGTCGCTCCTCCTCTCCCTTCGTCGCTTCCTCCTCTTCCTTACGTGGTCGCTCCTCCTCCTCCTTCGGTCGCTCCTCCTCTCCTTCGTCGCTCCTCGCTCCTCCTCTCCTTCGGTCGCTCCTCCTCTCCTTCGGTCGCTCCTCCTCTCCTTCGGTCGCTCCTCCTCTCCTTCGGTCGCTCCTCCTCTCCTTCGGTCGCTCCTCCTACTCCTTCGGTCGCTCCTCCTCTCCTTCGGTCGCTCCTCCTCCTGAATAAATGAGGGTGAGTTCAGCTGGAGACAGTTGTTCATCCGCACGCTGATCTGTCGGTGCAGTGACAGAGTGAATCCACTGGGCCACATTCACCTGTCGTCATGGAGACATAGATCTGAGTGTCGTCTGCATCGTTGTGATTGGTCAGTTGATTGGTCAGAAGGGGTCCCAGGACTGACCCTTGGGGCACGCCCACAGGTCAGAGTCATGTGGTCCAAACACATGTGGAGTCGCCGAGCTCATGAGCAACATTTTCTACCACCTGCTTGTCTCCATGGAGACGCATGAGCTGAGCATGTGACGTCGGCCGGTTTAGACTCTAAAAGAAAGACCGTGTCAGTATTGACATGTAAACAAGTCCCATTTTTAGGATGTTTTTCAAAAGGACGCCGGGTTGCAGCTGTTTGGGTTTAAAGCCACACTGCGGAACATTCACACACTTCCCTCTAAAGCATGGGAACAAACGGGCCCCAGAACAACAGGGGCCAGTTTGGCCAGTTTGGCCAGTTTGATCCAATTCAGGTGTGAGTCTAGAGTGAGAATGTGTGAACTAAACCAGGTCCAAACCAGGTCCAAACCAGGTCTAAACCGGGACTAAACCAGGTCTAAACCGGTGCTAAACCAGGTCTAAACCAGGTCTAAACCAGGTCTAAACAAGGTCTAAACAAGGTCTAAACCGGTGCTAAACCAGGACTAAACCGGGACTAAACCAGGTCTAAACCAGGACTACACCAGGTCTAAACAAGGTCTAAACCGGTGCTAAACCAGGACTAAACCAGGTCTAAACCAGGTCTAAACTGGTGCTAAACCAGGACTAAACCAGGTCTAAACCGGTGCTAAACCAGGACTAAACCATGACTAAACCGGTGCTAAACCAGAACTAAACCAGGTTTAAACCGGGTCTAAACCAGGACTAAACCGGTGCTAAACCAGGACTAAACCGGTGCTAAACCAACAAACCAGGACTAACCGGTCTAAACAGGCTAAACCGGGGCTAAACCAAAAACCGGGCTAAACCGGCCAAACCAAGACTCAACCAGGGACTAAAACCAGGACTAAACCAGGACTAAACCAGGACTACACCAGGACTACACCAGGACTACACCAGGACTACACCAGGTCTAAACCAGGACTAAACCAGGTCAAAACCAGACTAAACTGAGACTTAAACCAGGTCTAAACATAGGACTACACCAGACTACACCACTAAACCAGGACTAAAAACAGGTCTAAAAACCAAAACCAAGACTAAACCAGGACTACTACACCAGGACTAAACCAGGACTCAGGACTAAACCAGGTCTAAACCAGGTCTAAACCAGGTCTAAACCAGGTCTAAACCAGGTCTAAAAACCAGGTCTAAACCAGGTCTAAACCAGGACTAGAGGACGCTTGAGTGCAGCAGGAGGAACCTTGAGCTGGAACTGAAGCAGTTTTTATGTTTTATGGTCTTAAGAGTCTTAAGAGTTTAAATTACAGTGTCACTTTCTGATGGACAACTGACCTCTTGAATGTTCCCTATGGCATATCTCCATGGAGACGAGCAATGGCCCCCCAGGCCCAGCTAAAGGTCAGATCTGTGGAGAGGCGACCCTGCTCACAGTAACAACGCAGATTGTCTAAGCAATAATATCTGTAACTGAAATCATGTGCGATAGATGTTTAATGCTCTATTGTGGAACATTCCAGGCAAAGCAATGGCATCTCCATAGAGACAAGCAGGTCGCGGACCCCACACAAAAGTGACATAGTGCAGCTTTAATATGAGCAGGAAGTCTGAAGCTGTTGTGAAGTTTAACTGAAGCTCAGGGTCAAGAGGAGCCCAGGGTCAGGAGCCCAGGTCCAGGGTCAGAGAGAGGAGCCCAGGGTCAGGTCAGAGAGGGCCCAGGGTCAGAGAGAGCCAGGGTCAGAGAGGAGGCCCAGGTCAGAGAGGAGGAGCCCAGGGTCAGAGAGAGGAGCCCAGGGTCAGAGAGGAGCAGAGGTCAAAGAGAGCCAGGTAAGAGGGAAGAGCCCAGGGTCAGAAGAGGAGCCCAGGTTCAGAGAGGAGCCAGGGTCAGAGAGGAGCCAGGTCAGAGAGAGACAGGGTCAGAGAGAGCCCAGGAGGAGACCCAGGTCAGAGAGAGCAGAGGGTCAGAGAGGACCCCAGGAGACCGTCAGAGAGGAGGACCCAGGTCAGAGAGGAGAGCCCCTCAGAGAGAGAGCCCAGGGTCAGAGAGGACCAGGTCCAGGGCAGAGAGAGAGGAGCCCAGGTCAGAGAGAGCAGTCAGAGAGAGCCCAGGGTCAGAGAGGAGAGCCCAGGGTCAGAGAGGAGGAGCCAGGTCAGAGAGGAGGAGCCAGGGTCAGAGGGCAGGGAGAGGAGCACAGGGGAGAGGAGAGAGCCAGTCAGAGGAGCAGAGTCAGAGAGGAGAGCCAGGGTCAGAGAGAGCACGGTCAGAGAGGAGCAGAGGTCAGAGAGAGAGCCCAGGGTCAAGAGAAGAGCAGAGGTCAGAGAGGAGCAGAGGGTCAGAGAGGAGGGAGGTCAGAGAGGAGAGAGGAGAGGGTCAGAGAGGAGCACAGGGTCAGAGAGGAGCCCAGGGTCAGAGAGAGGAGCCCAGGTCAGAGAGAGCCCAGGTCAGAGAGGAGCAGAGGTCAGAGGAGGAGCCCAGGGTCAGAGAGAGGAGCCAGGTCAGAGAGGAGGTCAGAGGAGGAGCCCAGGGTCAGAAGGAGGAGCCCAGTCAGAGAGGAGAGCCCAGGTCAGAGAGAGGAGCACAGGCAGAGAGGACACAGTCCAGAGAGAGGAGCCCAGGTCAGAGAGGAGGAGTCAGAGAGGGAGCCCAGGGTCAGAGAGAGGAGCCCAGGGTCGAGAGAGCCCAGGTCAGAGAGGAGCCCAGGGTCAGAGAGGAGGACCCAGGTCAGAGAGGAGCCCAGGGTCAGAGGAGAGAGGTCAGAGAGGAGCCCCAGGTCAGAGAGAGCCCAGGAGAGAGCCCAGGCAGAGAGGAGGAGCAGAGGTCAGAGGAGAGGCAGAGGGTCAGAGAGAGCAGAGGTCAGAGAGGAGAGCAGAGGGTCAGAGAGGAGGAGAGAGGTCAGAGAGAGGAGGAGAGAGCCCAGGGTCAGAGAGAGGAGGAGGTCAGCAGAGAGGACAGAGGTCAGAGAGGAGCAGAGGGTCAGAGAGAGGAGAGAGCAGAGAGGGCAGAGAGTCAGAGGAGAGCCAGTCAGAGAGGAGAGAGAGGAGAGAGGTCAGAGAGAGGAGCCCAGGTCAGAGAGGGAGGAGCCCAGGTCAGAGAGGCAAGAGGCCAGGGTCAGAGAGGAGCAGAGGGTCAGAGAGGAGCAGAGGGTCAGAGGAGTCAGGAGAGGGCAGAAGAGTCAGAGAGAGAGGAGCCCAGGGTCAGAGAGGAGAGCCAGGGTCAGAGAGAGGAGAGCCCAGGGTCAGAGAGGAGCAGAGGGTCAGAGAGGAGCAGAGGAGCCAGGTCAGGAGGGAGAGGAGAGAGGAGAGAGGAGCCCAGGTCAGAGAGGAGGAGCCCAGGGTCAGAGAGAGGAGCCCAGGGTCAGAGAGAGGAGCCAGGTCAGAGAGAGAGCAGAGGGAGCCCAGGTCAGAGAGGAGCAGAGAGGAGCCCAGGGTCAGAGAAGCAGAGGTCAGAGAGCAGGAGAGGAGGGTCAAGAGGAGCCCAGGGTCAGAGGAGGAGCCCAGGGTCAGAGAGGAGGAAGCCCAGGGTCAGAGAGGAGCAGAGGGTCAGAGAGAGCAGAGGAGTCAGAGAGGAGAGAGCGGAGGAGTCAAGAGGTCAGGAGCCCAGGTCAGAGAGAGCAGGCAGAGGAAGCAGAGGGTCAGAGAGAGCCCAGGTCAGAGGGTCAGAGAGAGCCAGGGTCAGAGAGGCCCCAGGGTCAGAGAGAGAGTCCAGGACCCAGGTCAGAAGAGGACAGCCCAGGGGTCAGAGAGGAGGAGCCCAGGTCAGAGAGAGCAGAGAGGAGGAGCCCAGGGTCAGAGAGGAGCCGTTTTTCTCATTTATGTTTCGACACATTTGAGCCAAAAGTAAAAACCTGCCGAGTCCTACTGCGAGCTTGCCTCTGCACGGACCTGACTGGGACGCGTTTCCATGGAAATGCTGTTCCTTTGGCTCCAATATTCCACAGTATGCATTAACGGATCCGTCTCCGAAGACAAAGTTCACACAGTTTTATATTTGTATTTACATGGAATTATTCAGAAAGTTCCACACTGTGGCTTTAGTCGCTAAGGACACGAGAGAGGACACGAGAGAAGACACGAGAGAGGACACGAGAGGACACGAGAGAAGACACGAGAGAGGACACGAGAGAGGACACGAGGGAGGACACGAGAGAAGACACGAGAGAGGACACGAGAGAGGACACGAGGGAGACACGAGGGAGACACGAGGAGAGACAGACACGAGAGGACCGAGACACGAGGACACGAGGAGGACACGAGAGAGACACGAGGGAGACACGAGAGAAGACACGAGATGAGGACACGGAGGACACGAGAGGAGGACAGAGAGGACACGAGAGAGACACGAGGGCGAGGAGACACAGGAGACACGAGAGGGACACGAGGGAGGACACGAGGAGGACACGAGAGAAGACACGAGAGAGACAGGGAGTAAGGACACGAGGGAGAGAGACACGAGAGAGGACACGAGAGAGGACACAGAGGACACAGAGAGAGGAACACGAGAGAGGACACGAGAGAGGACGAGAGAGGACACAGAAGGAGAGGACACGAGAGAGGACACGAGAGAGACACGAGAGAACACGAGGACACGAGGAGACACGAGAGGACAGAGAAGACACGAGAGAGGACACGAGAGAGGACACGAGAGAAGACACGAGAGAAGACAGAGAGAGACACGAGGAGACACGAAGAAGAGGACACCGAGGACACGAGAGAAGACACGAGAAGAGGACACAGAGAGGACAGAGAGACACTGAGAGACACGAGAGAGGACAGAGAGGACACGAGAGAAGACACGAGAGGGACACGAGAGAAGACACGAGAGAGGACACGAGAGAAGACACGAGAGAGACACGAGAGGACACGAGAGGACACGAGGGAGGACACGACGAGAGAGACACGAGAAGAGAAGACACAGAGAGGACACGAGAGAGGACACGAGAGGACACGAGAGAAGACACGAAGAGACACGAAGAGGACACGAGGACGAGAGGACACGAGAGGAGAGGACACACACGAGAGAGGACACGAGAGGAGACACGAGAGAGGACACGAGAGAGGACACGAGAGACAGAGAGGACACGAAGAGGACACGAGAGAGGACAGAAGAACGAGAGAGGAACGAGACAGAGGACACAGAGAACACGAGAGGACACGAGAGAACACGAGAGGAGGACACGAGAGAGGACACGAGAAGGACACAGAGAGGACAGAGAGAGACACGAGAGAGACACGAGAAGGACACAGGAGAGGACACGAGAGAGGACACGAGAGAAGACACGAGAGAGACACGAGAGAGAGAGACACGACGAGAAGAGACACGAGAGAGGACACGAGAGGACACGAGAGACACGAGAGAGGACACGAGAGAGGACACGAGAGAGGACACGAGAGAGGACACACGAGAGAGGACACGAGGACACGAGAGAGACACGAGAGAGACACGAGGGAGGACACGAGGAGAGACACGAGGAGAGAGAACACACGAGAGAGACACAGAGAGGACACGAGAGAGACACACACGAGAGGACACGAGAGAGGACACGAGAGAAACACGAGAGAAGACACGAGAGAGGACACGAGAGGACACGAGGGAGGACACGAGAGAGGACACCTGAGAGGTCAGAAGACGAGAGAAGGACACGAGAGACACGAGAGAGGCACGAGGAGGACACAGAGAGAGGACACGTGAGAAGGACGAGAAGAGGACACGAGAGAGGACACGAGAGAGGACACGAGGGAGGACGGGAGGAGGACACGAGAGAGAGGACAACACGAGGACACGAGGAGAGGACACGAAGAGAGGACAGGAGAGGACAGAGAGGGAGGAGGAACACGGGAGAGGACGAGAGAGGACGAGGGAGACAGAGAGAGGACACGAGGGAGGACACGGGAGAGGACGCGAGAGAGGACCCGAGAGAGGACACGAGGGAGGACACAAAGGAGGAGAAGAAGGACACGAGGAGAAGGGGACACGACAGAGGACACGAAGGAGGACAGGAGGACACGAGGGAGGACACGAGGGAGACACGAGAGAGGACACGGGAGAGGACACGAGAGAGACACGGGAGAAGACACGAGAGAGGACACGGGTTCCACAGGCAGGAAAAAAGAAAAATATAACGAATTCTATGACTGGAAATACTGTGAATACTGTGAATACTGTGAATACTGTGAATACTGTGAATACTGTGAATACTGTGAATACTGTGAATACTGTGAATACTGTGAATACTGTGAATACTGTGAATACTGTGAGATCAAGCTACTTTAGAGTTTTCTTTTATCAGGACAAAATGAAAAAAAGATTTAAAAAAGTCCAATGTCCCACAAACGGGACACACAAAAGTGTACTTTAGTGCCTTAGTTACATACGTGCTACTTTAGGCCGCCAGTAACAGTACAAAGTGCTTTAGCCGCATACAGTACGTACGTGCGTACTTTAGGCCGCAGTAACAGTACAAACGTGCGTACTTTTAGGCCGCCAGTACAACAGTACATACGTGCGTACAGTACACGTACGTGCG
Source organism: Chaenogobius annularis (assembly GCA_015082035.1). Classification (NCBI taxonomy): domain Eukaryota; kingdom Metazoa; phylum Chordata; class Actinopteri; order Gobiiformes; family Gobiidae; genus Chaenogobius; species Chaenogobius annularis. Next base: position 45,532 of record BJKM01000988.1, on the reverse strand, counting down.
TACTTTAGGCCGCATAACAGTACGTGCCGTACTTTAGGCCGTAGTAACAGTGAGGCCTTTAGGCCGCACAGTAAACAGTACAAACGTGCGTACTTTAGGCCGCAGTAACTAGATGGGTTTGAACACTTATTGTGTCGATGCGTGTCGACTTCGTGTGTGTGTGTGTGAGTGTGTGTTCAGTGAGTATGTGTGGTGTGTGTGTTAGTGTGTGTAGTGTGTGTTAGTGTGTGTGTACAGTGTAGTGTGTGTATGTAGTGTATGTACAGTTGTACAGTGTGTGTGTAGTGTGTGTACAGTGGTAGTGTGTGTCGTAGTGTATGTACATTGTGTGTACAGAGTTGTGTTGTGTGTAGTGTGTGTACAGAGTGTGTGTAGTGTGTGTACAGTGTGTGTAGGTGTGTGTAGTGTGTGTGTAGTGTGTGTAGTGTGTGTGTGTACAAAGTGTTGTGTATGTGTGTAGTGTGTGTAGCGTGTGTACAGAGTGTGTGTACACAGAGTGTGTTACAGAGTGTGTTTTGTGTGTTGTGTGTTGTAAAGAGTGTGTGTAAAGAGTGTGTGTACTGTTGTGTACAGTGTGTGTAGTGTGCTTACAGAGTGTGTGTACAGAGTGTGTGTACAGAGTGTGAGTGTGTGTGTGTGTGTGTGTACAGAGTGTGTGTGTGTAGTGTGTGTACAGAGTGTGTACACAGAGTGTGTGTACAGAGTGTGTGTGTAGTGTGTGTAGTGTGTGTAGAGAGTGTGTGTGTAGTGTGTGTAGTGTGTGTAGAGAGTGTGTGTACAGAGTGTGTGTACTGTGTGTACAGTGTGTGTAGTGTGTGTACAGCGCGCGTAAAGCGCGCGTGTCTGACCTGTGATGAGCGCACTTCTCGCGTCTGAACGCAGCGTCTCTTCTCCGCTCCACGCGCGTGTCCACAGCGCACCGCACGTCAAAGCCCCCGCCGCCAAAGTCACGACCCCCGCCCACGTGACCCACACGTCCCACGAGCCCCACACGCACAGACCCCCAGCCCCGCACACGCACGCCGTCAGCAGCAGCACGCGCAGCAGCTCCATGGCGCCGACGCACACTGACGCACGGCAGACGCACACCTGAGAGCTCAGGTATAGGAGCCGCCCCCGCGCGGGCTGCACCGGCCACGCAGCCACGCCCTCTGCACGAGACACGCCAGCAGCAGAAAAGGCGGGTTCATAGAGTCTAGCCCCGCCCCGACGCACGCGCGTGTTCTTTCACCCAGAGCAGATCATTTGGTTCATACAGCTGCTGCCAACACTGTTGCCACTGAACTGTTGACAATTTCCATAGCAACAGCGGTTTGAGTTCACAGGGGGCGGGGCTTAGGCAGCAGAGCTTCTGATGAAATATGAAATGTATGAGTTCATAAGCTCGAGGTGCAAGAACATGAAGTGAAGGAGTCTAAGGCTGGTTTATAGTGCTCCTCACCACACGGAAGTGCCACACCTCCTGACGCACACGGCAGCCAATCAGAAAACCTGCGGCTCTTGCCATCTTGGCGGCGTCTTGGCGGCGTCTTGGCGGCGTCTTGCGGCGTCTTGCGGCGTCTTTGGCGCGTCTTGGCGGCGTCTTGGCGGCGTCTTGGCGGCGTCTTGGCGGCGTCTTGGCGGCGTCTTGGCGGTCTTGGCGGCGTCTTGGCGGCGTCTTGGCGGCGTCTTCGTCCTAAAGTCCCTTCCTGTCGAGGTGCAGTGGACCAGGGGCTGTGATTGGTTGATCCACACGCACTATATGGAAAACGTATTAAATACATCTTAGAACTATAATGTGATGGTTTATTGTGCCAGTAAATATATAAACCAGTTTGAATCCCACGATGCACCTGGAGCCGGATCAGCGCTGCAGAAGCTGGTTCAGGTCCACGAGCCCGGGACCACAGGACCACAGCGTCGGTCCTGTGGTCCCGGGCTCTTTTGTGGTAGATCAGGATTCATCTCTCTCCAGATCAACTCTGCAGCACAATTCACGACCAAGTCGATTTTTTACCTTAACTTCTGAATTCATGCATGCGATATTTGATTTTATAGACGTTGCTATTATTATTATTATTATTATTGTATTATTCATTATTGCATGTCGCACCTTAACGCTGAGACAAGTTTGTGAAATGACAATGGAAATAAACCTTTTCTGATTCACCAGGACTTTGAGAGGTCCAATGTCGGCGCCACAGACGAGGGTTCCCTCAGAGTGGTTTGCAATAGATCCACGACTTCAGTATAGAAAGTGAGGTCGCCCCCTGGTGGAGCATATACACTTATCAAAGTAAACACACTTCCATTAATAGTTCCTTTGACCAGCACAAATCTGCCATCTTTATCTTTGTGTTCAAAACTCTGATCAAAGGCCACGCCCCTTTTATGTTTGCTCCTATATGAGGAAAAGTAAAGTGTTATAACTAAATTTAGTCCATTTTTGATGTTCTAAGTGGTTTAAACGGGTTTCTTGTAAATATATCAAATGTTCTCATCTTTCTCGTCTCATCAAACCTTTTGCAGGTAGAAAAGAAGCCCTTTGGTACAGTCGAGGTGCAGTTTTCACCTGGGCATTTAAAAGCTGAAAATGGAACACACTGAGCCACACTGGGCAAAGTCTGGGGTAAAGTACAGGTCCATTTACTTGAAATAAAGGAATTAAAAGGGACAGAATGTCAGACCAAATCATCTACTGAACTGGCAAACGCCAACGCCTCTTCTGCTGCAGTCAATCTTTTTATTTTTCCATTCATGTTGATCCTCAGAGTTGCAGGATAATGAGTATGTTCTTCCATGTTCTTCTCTCGAAGACGGGATTTCATTAAAGAATGAGACCCGGGGCTTGGTTGATCCGGGGTGGGCCGCGGCGAGACGTCTGGATGCCGCCATGGCACGCAGTTTATCACTGAAGTTGTGGAACTTCAGGTCTTGGATGCTGGTTCGGGAGCGATGTGCACAATCTATTTTTGTTTCCTAAAAGTTTGAGATACTTTGAGGTCCAGCTCTCCATAAACTTGACTTTGCGCTCAGTGTCCTCCACATATTACATCTGCGCTCTCGATGTCTGTCAAATCACGCACCCGGTTTGTAAATTCAGACACTTTGGTTTGCAAAGCAGAGACAGTGTCCCTCAGGTCAGAGACCTTCTCCTCGGCCGCTGTGGCTCGGGTTTCCAGCTCGCGATTCTTGGATTTGAAATCATGCGTTCTGTCTATCTTTGCATCCACAGTCTCTGAAATCGTCAGTAACCTCCCGTAAAGCCGCCGTAGTCACCGGGTCGATCTGGCTCCGGGTCTCCTCCACCGCCACTTTCGACCCGACGCTGGCACTGGAGTGGGCGTGAGAGGCGCTGGAGCATGGCAAAGCCTGAGCCTGGGCATGCGGGGGCTAGCGCCAGTGCAGAGCTAGCTAGCCCAAATGTAGCTTTGCAAACCTGGTCCGGAGTGGTTTTTCGTCTTGTATTTCCGAGACAATTTCCTCAAATAAAAATAAAGTCTCACAAATAAATGTATTAGTATGAAAATGATATGTCGTTCAGGGGAAAGTGTTTTTGACTTGAACGTTAATCATCTTTGCTTTAATCATTTCTGTGTTTCAGTATAAACCTGGGCTAATCACCAATGCTAATCATTTATTAGCATTTTCAACATAACTCACAACAAAGCCACATTTGTGTTTTAAACGTCAGAACCAGAACCGAACAGGACTGTTCTGAGCGCTGAGCCGTTTAAGCAGATTTGTTTACATTAGGCCCTGAACCAAGATGGCCGCCGGCGGCACAGGTCACGTGACAGGCCGTGTACCGTTCTGTATTTAAGTAGGCTAATCATTTGATCTGTTTCTCAATAAAATACACTTTTATTTGGTTTATGACACTATCATTTTACATGCTTTTTCATTTAATAATTTTTTTTTTTTACACGGCGGCGTGCAAAAGAAAGAGAAAAGCACTTTTAACTGATGCATCAAAATAATAAAACTGTTAAACTCATGATGTTTAAGTGTGTTTTTAAATGTAATAAATGCACGAATTATGAAAACAACGAATGAGGCCAAACATGAGCCGGGAGGCGTGTCCTTCTGACCTGTGGAGGACGCGTCACAATGAGACAAACTCTGCTCTGACGACGTCTAATCACTTCTGCATTTCAGAACCATTACTCATCTTTTTATCAGTTTGTGATTTGAACGCATCTTTGTCTTCTAACACTTTGTCTTGTTCTTTAGAAACCTTTGAGAACACAATGTGCTCGACAAATGAACTGACTTTGTTTCATTCCTTATCAATTCCCATAGATTTTCATAAATTCCCCATCATCTCCGCCCATTACACAACACATCTGTCGTAATGAGCTCCATCCTTTTAGAAAGACCTAAAGTGACTGCGTTTTAGTCTGCTTTTCTTAATAAAGCTCATACTGTGGAACCTTTCAGAATAAAGTAGACATGGAAAGTGAAGATGTTGATTTTAGAGTTACTGCACGTTTGTCAGTCCTTTTACTTTGGAAATGTGTGTGTATTTAAAGCTTTGTACGTCCTTTTACAACTAAATCAAAACAGAAAACCACAACTCATTCTTTTCAGTGACACAAAGGAGTTTATTTTTATATTAATTTCATTTCATTTCATTTTATTAAAGGCTTTAGCTGCTTAAGCTGTTCCTCACCTACAGTATCTTCTGCACAAAACACAGGAAACGCAAAGATCCCTTTCAAAACACGACTTTACAGCGGTGAAGGTCACGACAAAGTGCTCACAGAGGAATGGAGAAGCGGGTTCAGAATGATTTAAGAAGAAGTGGGTTCGGAACGGTAGAAGAAGAAGTGGGTTCGGAACGGTAGAAGAAGAAGTGGGTTCGGAACGGTAGAAGAAGAAGTGGGTTCGGAACGGTAGAAGAAGAAGTGGGTTCAGAACGGTAGAAGAAGAAGTGGGTTCAGAACGGTAGAAGAAGAAGTGGGTTCAGAACGGTAGAAGAAGAAGTGGGTTCAGAATGGTAGAAGAAGCGGGTTCAGAACGTAGAAGAAGCGGGTTCAGACTGATGGTAGAAGCGGGTTCAGACGAACACACAGACGAACTTCGCACGATCGATTCAGAAGTTTTTCTTCAGGAAGTTGATGAGTCCGTTTGTGGACGAGTCGTGAGAAGAAACGTCTGAATCGTCCTTCAGCTCCGGCTCGATCTTCTTCGCCAACTGTTTCCCGAGTTCAACACTGGAAGAACAAGAACAAAAGACGTCTCACACGGCGTTTGGCACACGTTCTGCATCATCTGTTCTTGTTCAGTTACTTTGGCGTCCCGCGTTTTCGATTAAAATAAGGCAGGATTTGTGTTAGCGCTACATCTACTGGCAGCAGAGGGAATTACCACGCAGAGTATTTAGTCCAAAATCCTGCTTCATGTAAAAAAAGAATAATTCCTCGGTGATGGTAAGGAATGTACCAAAAGACCAATTCAAAACGTAGAAACTGCCACTTTTCCCTTGTTTTACTGTAGTTTGACACAGCTCAGGCTCTAAAGCAACACAAAGCTTCCACATCTTCGTCTTCCTCACTACAAACCTCCTCCTTTCTGTGCCAAATCCATTTTTATAATCTGAATAAACGTGTAAACGAATGCAATCTTTTGGTTTTCTGGATTAAATTACTCGCGCTGACCACTAGAGGTCGGCAGACATGTCGCAGTCACAATACTGACCCCCACTGGTCGTAGCTGTTGATGTCCCAGATGACTCCCTGCACAAAGATCTTGTGCTCGTACATGGCTGAAAAACACAGGGAACGATACATTTACAACGGAAGGAAAAACCGCCTCAAAACGTGGCAAACTGAAGTGGCCTGAGTTTGACTGACCAATGAGCGCGCCCAGAGTGAACGGCGTCAGCTTCTTGAACACGATCGAGTTGCTTGGTTTGTTTCCCTCAAAAACCTTGTGGGGAAAAAGACAAAAGAACACAATCTATTTTTCTAATGTCCAAAACAGTCCAGAAAATCTGCACACAAAATAAAATAAAAATAATCCCATAAATTTTGTTCCACCACAGCTTGAACTGATCTAAAATAGTACGTTTTAGAAACTAAAATATGACGTAAAATGGACAAAAATGTGAGCAAACTTGGGTCAGAATATATAAATACTTCTTTTGTGTTTTTTTTTTTTTTTTAAATTGTAGGGGAAAAAAACTAAACCATAATTGAATTGCAAAAAGGTCGGTGGCGTAAAAAGCATAACTAAATCACATTTTCACTTTATTAAAACGTCTTTGTGATGGTTAAATGTGTGTTTTAAGCGCATTCGAAGTGCCCGTTGTCGCCCCCTGCTGTCTCGGAGCAGAAAACCAGCTTTGTAACATTTGCAGACAAGAGGACAACTCTCCTGAGAAACCCTGGATCGTTTATTATAGTCAGCAACGTTAAACGTTTTTGTACGGAATTATACTTTTGTACGCGTCTTATGATTAAAAAAATAATAACAGCGTCTGCTCTCTGACAGTGTCTTTTCACAAGGGAGCTGCAGGGGGAGCTCTATCGCCGGAGTTACTTCGTTCTGCTTTAATAGTCTTCTTTTTGTGGCACAGGACTGCATTTACCTGAGGACTCGGAGTTTGCAGCAGGCAAAGTTCAGGGTTTACAGACTTTTAAAAATGTAATTATTTAATTTTTACAGACGTGGACGAGAAACGCAGACGTCGCTCGTAATTACTACAAATTAAAGTGTAATCCCGTCCGGAAAGGGCCATCGACGGCGCACTTTTGTCAACAAAATGAAGAGCGGCATCGAAAAAGGCGCAGTGAGCCCGGGGTTCATTGTTCCGCGGGGTTCATTGTTCCGCGGGGTTCATTGTTCCGCGGGGTTCATTGTTCCGTGTGGAAAGCGTTTGGACTCACTTTGTGCGGCAGAAGCTTCTCCAGGGCGTCTCCCTTCAGTCCGCCGGCCTCGAGCTCCGCCCGAGCCTCGGCCGACGTCTTCCCCTTCATCAGCGCCTCCGTCTGAGCCAAGAAGTTCGCCGCCAGGATCTGAGCGCAGAAAGAGAAAGAGCGGGAGTCGAACCCGCGACCTCACACACAGGGGACGCACGCTGCTACGGTAACAGAACTGACCTTGTGGTGGAGGCTGTTTCTGATTGGATGCTGCGACTGAGCTGGAATGAGGAAGTCGCAAGGGATCATACGCGTTCCTGGAAAAGCAAAAGTCGAACCGTTTTGTCATCAAGTTCTTTCAGTTGTTTCACATTTCACCGAGAGGTAAAGAGACTTTTAGTGACCGAGTTCAACGCCTGGTCGTCCTGACGATTCTAAACAAAAGCTACAAGGTCCATTTTTAATCAAGTCACAAACGATGCTGTTATTGAAGGTTCATAATGTTCTCTGCAAACAAATATCGTCCTGTCGTATTCGGTTGTAAAAGTCTTTAAACTAAATGACCTTGTTTTCTATGAAATTAGAGCATCGTTTAGAACCCTCCATGGTTCTTCCAGACTTCTCTCAAACGTTATAACTCATTGACCAGTTTAAAGATTAAACGTACCGAATCCTTACTTTAAAATATCAAAAGTGCAAATTTACAAAAATACATGGTTTTTGTGCCGTTTTGGGCTCTGATCCTGGTTCTATTGCAGATACTACAGCTCCGCGTGGTCCCGACCTTGGTGGATGAGCTGGTAGAAGGCATGCTGCCCGTTGGTTCCTGGTTCTCCCCACACGATGGGCCCGGTCTGGTAGTTCACTCTGCTGCCGTCTTTAGTGATGTACTTTCCATTGGACTCCATGTCGCCCTGAACAATAAAGAGAACTGAAACTTCCAACAGCTCCAGCCAAGCCGAACATCCATCCATTTTCATGCTGATAAGAGGCAGCGGTCGATCAATACTTATCGATGCCTTAAATGACGAAGATCCTTAAATCAAGACATTGGAACCGTGTTTAGTCTCTGACCTGTTGGAAGTACGCAGCGAAGCGGTGCATGTACTGGTCGTAGGGCAGCAGCGCCTGCGTCTCTGCGCCAAACAGGTTTATGTACCAGACTCCGAGCAGCGCCAAGAGGACGGGCACGTTCTGAGAGAGGGGAGCGCTGCAGAAGTGACGGTCCTGGAGGAGGGCAGGAGGAGGAGGAGGGCAGGAGGAGGACGGCAGGAGGACGGCAGGAGGAGAGCAGGAGGAGAGCAGGAGGAGGTCAGGAGGAGGTCAGGGGAACAGGAGGTGGGGGCAGGTGCAGGGGAACAGGAGGGGAACAGGAGGAGGGCAGCAGGAGGGGAACAGGAGGAGGGCAGCAGGAGGGACAGGAGGGGAGAGCAGGAGGAGAAGGGGAGAAACAGGAGCAGAGAGAACATGTCAGTGTGACGGGCTTTCACCGTTTAAGAAAAGGTTCAAGGAGACTGTGCAGTCCCTGTGCACATGACTGAAGGGACTTAATCTGCACTCTGGCCCTTGATTCATATTTCATCATTTTTGGCGACTGTGGAGAGGCGGGGCTCAACCTTGGAGAGGCGGGCTCAACTACCTGTGGAGAGGCGGGGCTTCAGCCATATTGAACAGGTCAATACTGCAGTTTGTGTGCGATTTACTGTCACCAAATCCCAGATAAAAACACACTTCGTCTCTGTCATGAATAAAATGGTGTCGACGCCAAAAGTGAGCTCAACCACAACAATTAACGGACGCCAAAAGGAGACAAACAAAAACGATGGAGGAAACGTACCATCCAGTGAGCCCCCGACAGAAGCTGCTCAAAGTTTTCAAACCCTGAAACCGAAAAAGAAAGAGAACTTCAGATTCAACAATGAGCGCAAAAGGTTTCATTGTATTCAAAAGATCTGAAGCGGAACATGTCGATCTTCTCGTACCTACGTGCAGAGCGATGGACAGACCGATGGCGGACCACAGAGAGTAGCGACCTCCGACCCACTGCACACGCAAACACGCATCAATGACACGCACACACTCAAAACACGTGAAGGAAACTGGAGACTTACATCCCAGAACTCAAACATGTTCGCCGTGTCAATACCGAAATCTTTCACTTTAGCCTGGAACAAAGACAACAAAATAAACAAACACTATGGAAACAAACATAAAGGCTGATTTTTAGTGCATTATTTGTTTTATTTATTTGTTCATTCAAAACTAAATGAATTCCACTTCATTTCCAGTCGTTTGCGCTCTTCTCTACATCACCATGAGAGGCCACTGTTTTTAAATTCCTTTGAAGGAGTGTGTCCAGGCCTCTCCCCCCCGTATGATAATGAGGGATCCACCCATACCATGTGTCATCAATACGAGACCATTATTTCATGCAAAAACACAATAAAAAAGAAAACTTACTCCGTTGGTCGATAGAGCCACGAAATGTTTGGCGACGGCCGACGTCTGGAAAGAGAAAGTCCTCATTAGCGTGTGTGCCGTTAGCATGGTTAGCTTGTCCGGCTAAACTCACGTCGTTGGCGGTTTTGAGGAACCACTCTTTGGCCGACTCTGCGTTGGTGATGGTTTCCTGAGTCGTGAACGTCTAGAAACAAATACTTTGATTACATGAAAGGTCAACGCAAACGAAGAAGACGCAAGAAGTTTGTTCTGGCACCAGCCACGCCTACTTTAAAAATCTAAACAATCACAGCGCAGTTGTGAGACATAATCCCACCTTGGATGCGATGATGAAGAGCGTCGTTTCTGGGTTGAGTTGGTTCAGGGTTTTGGCCATGTGAGTCCCATCGATGTTTGAGACGAACCAAACGTTTGGACCTCCAGCAGAGTATGGCTTCAGCGCCTCAGTCACCATCAGGGGGCCCTAGAGAGGCACAAACATACAGTGTAACGCTTTAAACCACCACCAGGGGGCCCTAGAGAGGCACCACCAGGGGTCCTAGAGAGGCACAGGGACGCATAAACGTACAGTGTAACGCTTTAAACCACCACCAGGGGGCCCTAGAGAGGCACAGGGACGCATAAACGTATAGTGTAATGCTTTAACCACCACCAGGGGGCCCTAGACAGGCACAGGGACGCATAAATGTACAGTGTAATACTTCAAACCCCACTAGGGGGCCCTAGAGAGGCACAGGGATGCATTGGTACAGTACAAGAGCCAAAAACAAAGTGCCTCATTAGCTTTGGACTGGTTTGATTTCTGCCATGGCGTTATGAGGCTGTTGTAAACTGAGGGGAGGTTGTATCTCTGACCAGTCGTCTTTAGAGTCGAGTTTTTCCCCTCCTCCAAACCCCTTTCCTCCTGCAGACCATCTCTTCTCCTGCTCAACATCTTTCCCTCAGCGTCTTCAAGCGTGTGATTTGTGGCTTTCAGTTGAACGTGCACAGCTGATTGCAGACCAGAGTGTGAGTGTCTTCCGGGTGGATACGGTCCACCGTGCAGTGGCCGGACCCACTCACCAGATCGGAGCCTCCGATGCCGATGTTGACCACGTCTGTGATGGACTTTCCGCTGAAGCCTTTCCACTCTCCGCTGCGCACTCTCTGAAACGTCAAGCGCAAACGTCAGCGAGCGAAACGCCAGACGCACGGCGAACATGAGGCGCCGCGGACAGAAACACTTTCACGGGATTAGAGCAGCGGCTGGTTACGTACACAAACATCAGGAACTATGACACGTCCAGGTGCTTTAGAGTGAGAACCTGAAAGACCTCAGCGCCATGCGAGTGACACGAACGTGAGGAGATTACACGCATTCAGCAGTGTAAAGGAAATGCTTAGGTTTTTCCTGGACAAATACAAGACGTTTGACCCGACAGTGTTTCCATTGCAGTCGTCACCTCCAAATACACAAATACAACATTTTGAGGCGAGAGGACAACGTTTTCTCCATCCTTTGTAAGAGAGATGCAAACTCACATTTAAAAAACACTGAAGATTCAAAAACGTGTGCTTAACTTATTGTAATCTATTTCTTCTTATTATTATTCTTATTATTATTCTTAATTTATTGTTTTGATTCACTTTTTGAATCATTAACGTCATGTTTTTGGGCTGCTTCAGTGTCAGATGTTTGGAGGTCTTCGAGGTTTTGAAGAATATACTTAATATACGATACGCCAAAGAAAGTGACAATGAGCCGGAGCAGTTTAGACTTCTCGTGCTGTAACGGCTCCATCTTGTGGTCAGTTTGGGTCAGTCTTTATGCATTAAAACACTGCTCTGTCAGTTTTCCTTGTGTTCCGTTGTTAAAAAGACCTGTGACTTTACGCCCGCCCCGTAACCAGGCGGCGCGCAGGTGAGCACTCGCGAGGGCTGATGCTTACGTGACAGAAGGCCTTCATCTTGTCCAGGACGCGGTTCACTTCAGGCATCACGTCTTTGCCGTCGACCAGGACGGGAGAGTTGGAGCGATTCCGCAGCGCCACGTGGAGCACGGCGCGGCCCTGAGGGAGGAACGAGGAGAGGGACCGGGTGAGCGACGAGGAACGAGGGACCGAGAGGAAGGAGAGGGACCGAGAGGAAGGAGAGCGACCGAGAGGAAGGAGAGCGACCGAGAGGAAGGTGAGCGACCGAGAGGAAGGTGAGCGACCGAGAGGAAGGTGAGCGACGGAGGAAGGAGAGCGGACCGAGAGGAAGGTGAGAGCGAACCGAGAGGAAGGTGAGCGACCGAGAGGAAGGTGAGCGCGCCGAGAGGAAGGTGAGCGCGCGAGAGGAAGATGAGCGACGGAGAGAGGTGAGGCCGAGAGGAAGGTGAGCGACCGAGAGGAAGGTGAGCGACGGAGAGGAGGAGAGAACGGGGAGCGGACGGAGGAGGGACTGGTGGAGGGACAGGGAGAGGGGAAAGGGTGGGAGGGAGCGGGAGAGGGACGGGTGAGGGACGGGGAGAGGGAAGGGTGAGGGACGGGGAGAGGGAACGGGTGAGGGACGGGGAGAGGGAACGGGTGAAGGGACGGGGAGAGGGAACGGGTGAGGGACGGGGAGAGGAGGCGTGAGGGACGGGGAGAGGGAACGGGTGAGGGACGGGGAGAGGGGACGGGTGAGGGACCGGTGGTTAGAGGGGAGAGGAGGACGGGTGAGGGACTGGGGAGAGGGAGACGGGTTGAGGGACGGGGAGAGGGGACGGGTGAGGGACGGGAAGAGGGAGGAGGACAGGGTGGGGAGGGAAGAGGTGAGGGACTGGGGAGAGGGAGAGGGGGGAGAGGGAACGGGTGAGGGACGGGGAGAGGGACGGGTGAGGACGGGAGAGGGACGGGTGAGGGACGGGGAGAGGGAAGGGAGGGTGAGGGACGGAGAGGGACGGGTGAGGGACGGGAGAGGACGGTGAGACGGGTGAGGGGACGGTGAGGGAGGGGAGGGGACGGGTGAGGGACGAGGGGAGAGGACGGGTGAGGGACGGGAGAGGGGGACGGGTGAGGGACGGGAAGGACGGGTGAGGGACGGGGAGAGGGGGGTGAGGAGTGGAGGGGACGGGGTGAGGACGGGGAGAGGGGACGGGTGAGGGACGAGGAGAGGACGGGTGAGGACGGGGAGAGGGGACGGGTGAGGGAACGGGGAGAGGGACGGGGTGAGGGAGGGGGAGCGGTGAGGAACGGGAGAGGGACGGGTTTACAAAAGTGTTTTATTGAATGAATGAGATGATTTGGTTTTCACAAAAATCATCCAGTTTCAATGACAATGATTCACATCCAGAAAACCATGATCCAAACACACATGTCACAGGCAGCCACAGGTTCAACTTTTACTTTGACATGAAACAGGACCAGAGAGCAGGACGAAACATAAAAAACATTAAAATAAAACAGGATGAATTAAATCAAAATGGACACATCCATTTCCTTTCATGCCGATCACGGTTACAACTTTAATGATCGTTTCATTTGAGGATCGTCACAATCACCGTTTATTCCCCAGTAGTTAGAGCTTGGCATCGATTAATCGAATAATTGTGACTCGTGTGGAATATAAAAGAATATTCTTCTGATAAAGGTCATGTTCGTCTGGCTGACTAAAGACACGAGAGAAAAGCGCTTTTATAACAGACATAACTGACTTCATCTGAGAGTATTCTGTGTTTAGAAGCTTCAGTCGCACGTTCACCTTTATTTGGTTCAAAATGTGTTCACAAATGTTGAATATTCCACATAAAAGATGTTTGACTCGAACACTCTCAGGGTCAAACCATTCTGTCCTCCACAAACAGGTCTTTGTCTGAGTGGATGATGCAACTGTGTGTGCGAGTGGTGGGTGTGGGGTGTGTGTGGTTGTGGTGTGTGTGTGTGTGCGTGTGGTGTGTGTGTGTGTGGCGCGTGTGTGCGAGTGTGCGAGTGTGGGTGTGGGGGTGTGTGTGCGTGCGTGTGCGTGCGTGCGTGCATGTCGGGGTGTGTGTGCGTGCGTGGTGCGAGCGTGTGTGCGCGAGCGTGTGTGCGCGAGCGTGTGCGAGTGGTGTGCGCGCGAGCGTGTGCGAGCGTGCGTGTGCGAGTGTGTGTGCGCGCCATGTGCGAGCGTGTGCGTGCGTGTGCGAGTGTGTGTGCGCTTGTATGTGCAGAGTCACCGTGAGCTCAGCATTTGTCCTTTGAGCGAAACAGAAACTCCTCTCAAAAGGCCTGGTCCAGACGTGTCCAGTCTCAACTTCTCCCATTGAATCCACTTCACACATGTCTCTGGGACATGCTCCTCCCACAGAGACATAAAGATCAGGCCTTAAAGTGGCTCCGACACACACCAGACTGTAAAGGGCCCTGACGGAGCACCACGGGGTGGTTCTGACGGAGCAAACACGGGGTGGGGGTTCTGACGGACGGCAACACGGGGTGGGGGGTTCTGACGGAGCAAAACGGGGTGGGGGTTCTGACGGAGCAACCACGGGTGGGGGGTTCTGACGAGCAAAAAACAGGGGGGGGGGGGGTTCTGGACGGAGGCAGACAAGGGGGGGGGGGTTTCTGACGAGCAACACGGGGGGGGGGTTCTGACGGAGCAACACGGGGGGGGGGGGGTTCTCGGGGGGGGGGGTTCTGACGGAGCAACACGGGGTTCTGAGCCTCATTTATCACACTTTTAACTCTAATGAGGCCAGTTTTCAGTCAGATCGAGTTTAACTGGAAAAAGTGCTTGAATTCACTTTTTATCTTGGTTTGAGAATATTTTGACTGTTTTAAAGTAAGATTTGTCAATGGAACAAGGATCAAATGTAGCGTTTTACTAAAAATAAGGAAAAGACCCCGTTCTTTGGGTACATTTTATTTTTAGACAAACTTAAATATGACTTGGTTCAAGCTATTCTTAATAATTGATCTTATTTAAGGATGTCATTTCTTCCAGAGCAATCATAAAAAGAAGAGGTTTAGGATTTTTGTATCTAAAATGTTTGCCATGGCAACAAAGACAGAAAACACAAAAGTGAAGACGACGTGAATGATGAATGCTGTTAATGAGTCTAATCACGTCATTAAAGCAAGTGAAGGCAGCGTACGGAACTGCATCGAGTATGAGAGAGCGGTTTGTCTCCATCTGGTGGTGCACAGTGGTTCTGCGGCTCCCTCAGATGAACATTAATGACTTTAAAACCAAGTAAAAGTGTAAATCTGTGACTGAAGCTTCAAAAGAGAGAATCTTTATGAATAAAGTGCGTTATAGTGTGTTTTAGTCTGTTTCGTCCAAACTTCACCTGTAGAGAAATTGTTATTTTGCATTTGATTCATTTTTTCCAATTTGTTTTTCCAATGTCAAAGAAACGATCTGAAGCAACGACAGAAAGTATGCAAAACATCGAGGAGAAAGTATTTGAAAACGACCCAAAATGATCTCTGAATCTCCATGACGATGTTTTGTCTTAAAAAACACATTGGCTCAGGTTTAAAACGATAAAACACAGTCAAAGTGAACGCATTCCAACGTGCAGAATGTTGGTGCCAAAACGAGTCAGAAAAGTGTCCGAGTTCAGATCCGATCAAACACACACGTTTCTGTCGCACACTTGAAATCCTCACATTACCTCAGTGAAGTTGAGCTTTTCTCCAGCGAACATCTTGTCTCGGGCCTCCTCCACGCCACGAGACTCGGCCTGGACACAACGGGAAGAACACACAATCAGACGCAGGGGTACGCGGGGGCACGCGGGGGCACGCGGGGGCACGCGGGGGCACGCGGGGGCACGCGGGGGCACGCGGGGGGACAGCGAGTGGTTGAAACTTAAGTTGGACGCGTGTCGAGACTGTTCTGGAGCTCTTTTGTTTCCGTTTCGTGGTGAAACATTTCAAACCCAAAAGCGTGAACTATAAAAACCGTCTTCTGTAAAACCTGAGCCGCTGTCGACACAAAACACACACATTTCCCAAGAGTGTGTGTTTGTACGAACAAAGAGTTTGTGAAACGACTGCGTTTCCTCATTCTCCGATTTGAAAAGACAAAGAGAGAAACAGTGAAGCAAGAAAAAGGTTTGCAAAGAAGAGACGGGAAAGAGAGAGGCAAAAAGAGACTTTTTAACACTGGGGGGACGAAGAGAGGTACGGGCAGAGAGAGGGGGAGAGAGAGAGGAAGAAGGGGCCAGAGGGGGGACGAGGAGAGAGAGAGGAAGGACGCAGAGAGGGAAGAGGGCAGAGAAGAGGAAGAGGGGACGCAGAGAGGGGAGAGAAGATATAGAGATAAGAAGAGTTCAAGAGGGCGGTAGAGAAGAAGAAGGACGCACGTAGGGGAGTAGAGAGGGAAGAGGGACGATGCAACTAAAGGAACCAACCATGGAGGGCTCCAAGCATGTTTTAACACGTTTTATCGACAAGAGCCGACGCGGAACTAAAGTGCCGTTGTTGTTCAAAGCGCGTTCACTCTTGCCCCAGTGTCAGCGCCACGTACTGCCACGTTGCGACCATGAACGGAGCAGCAGACGGCTCGCTTATGACGGAACAAAGCGGCGCAGGTGTGCTAACGTACAGAGCACACAGCATGGCCATGTATGTCTTCGTGAATGAGGTTCTTGGGTAATTCGATGAGGATTGGTCCATCTTCGGTCTGCCCAGCGTCGTGCTTGTGGGCGGAGACAATTCAAATGAGGGCCGTTTCACAAACAACGGGATTATTGGGTTTTTAAATGACATTTTGCCTTTTTGGTGAGGTTATAAAAAAAGTGACGTTCCTGGTTTGGAATCAAGCAGTGACTGCTAACCTAGCAACCAGCTGTTAAACAAAAAGCCAAAAATGCCATTATAAACACAAGCAGTTAATCCCCGATAAACTATTTTGTTAAAGAAAAAAAAAAAAAAGGTTGTCTGTTGCGTGTCTCGGAATTTTTGAGTTGAACGTCGTTTTTTGAACATCAAGGGATTCCGCAATTTTAGATTTTTTTTTAAATTTTTCTTCACAATACTTTGCCACTTGACATGTGTAAAACCCCCTTGTGGGGCCCTTCCCCTCGTGTGGGGCCCTTCCCCTCTGTGGGGCCCTTCCCCTCTGTGGGCCCTTCCCCTCTGTGGGCCCTTCCCTCTGTGGGGACCGCATCCTCTGCACCCCTCGCACCTCCTGCACCTTCCTCTGCACCTCCTCTGCACCCTGCCCCCTCCCTCTGCTCGCACCCTCCCCTTCTGCATACTCTGCCTCCCCTGCTCCTCTGACCCCTCTGCACTTTCCCTCTGCTCCCTCCCCTCCTCATGCACCCTCCCTGCATCCTCTGCACCCTTCCCTATGCTCTGTTGCCGTTTTCACGCCTGCCTCTCCGCTCTTGCGCGGGTCACGCCTTCCTCAGCAGGGAGTGCTGCGGCGCACGTAGACACACGGGTCTTCACGGAGACACACGGGGGGCTTTCACGGAGACACACGGGCGGCTTCACGAGACAAACGGGGCTTCACGGAGCACACGGTTCCGAGTCACAACACACGGGGGCTTCACGAGACAACGGGGGCTTCACGAGACACAGGGGGCTTCACGAGACACATGGGGGGCTTCACGGGACAACAGAACAAAACCTCAGCATCACAAAGAAACACACTGGAACAATCAGGGAGAACGCGAACAGAATCACGCTGGGAAACTAAACAAATATGATAATTGACTCGGACGCGTTTTTTAATGAATCGCACACAATGAAAGCGGTCAAAATTCATCTTTCTCACATTTAAAACGTACATTCACATACTTTGGCTCGTTAGCATAGTTAGCTTATTTGTTACCGTGTCAACCATTAAGACACTCAAACAGGTAGAAATCAAAACTCTTATTCCTATCATTTTATTTAAAAAGAACAACAACAACGCTCAGAGTTATGTACACATGGAATGAACAATTAAAGAGCAAACTACAATGGCAAAAAGGCAAAGAAATATAGAAATATAAATAAAAACGCACATTTTCCCAAAGCGGCTCCACATTTCACTGCACAGATAGTTCTGGACCACATCCATTGCCACAATTAACATTGCTATTATCTGAAAAACACATTAAAACCTCCAGCTGTTAGAAAAAACACCCGAAGTGAGTGAAATTAAGGAATTGAACTTTTAACCTGCAGAAAATATGCATACAAATGCACTTTTATGACCGTGTCGATGAATGGAAGCCTGTGACATTAGCGCTTAGCTTTAAGCGGGCTAGCGCAGGTCTGATTCACTCACAAATCAAAGTGCGCCTTAATTATTCCGATGTAACAGATTTCGGGGGGACATGTCAGCGTACAGGGGACATGACTCGGTAAAGGTACGGAGGGACATGTCAGGGTACGGGGGAATGTGGGACGCCAAGTTCTGAAGTGGACGTTCCAAAATCAAAGCGGACAAATGTGGCGAACTTAAACTATGACCTTGACTTGCACGCTCGGGAGGCCTAACGGCGCGTTGCACGGCAACCAACAAGCGGTGTTTAGGTAAATAAAGGACCCGACCCGAACCCGGGACCAGGCCCGGCACCCGAACCCATAGGTGGTTTCAATGGAACCGCTTTTCTACAGACGGCTGTGTGTTTAAAAGCAAAGAGTCTGTGTCCGACCCAATAAATTCACTTCAAAACCGTCATTCACGTCCTTCACACACGCCCACACAGAAGCTACTCACTAACCAGGGACCAAACCCGGACCAACAGCAAAGCCAGCACAGGGCAAACACCAGGACTACATCTGCAATGAGATGTACAAACCCAGGCCTAGAGAGGAACGAGCTTAAACCAGGTCCAGACTGACTGTATACAAGCTGCCTCCACAATACTGGGCTAAACCAGGGCTAAACCAGGGCTAAACCAGGGCTAAACCAGGGCTAAACCAGGGCTAAACCAGGGCTAAACCAGGGCTAAACCAGGGCTAAACCAGGGCTAAACCAGGGCTAAATCTGCAATAATAACAGATTAACCCAGGCCTAAACAGGACCGAGCCAAACCAGGTTCAGATGATCCAAACGCGCATCCAGACCAGGACTAAACCAGCTCTGAACTAGTTCTGAATCAGGACTAAATCTGCACCATCTCCGGCCTGAACCAAGCATGAAGCGGGACCGGGCCAAAACCCGGTGCACCCGAACAAACGTGCCCCAAACCGCGTCCGCCCGAATGTTCACCTGAATTTGGAGAACCGGTCTGCGTCGCTGTCGAACATGTCCCGCATCCTCAGGCTCGCGCCGTTGCCTTGGTACCACTGCTGTAGCTTCTTGAAGTTCGGATCTTTAGAAAGTGCCATTTTGTTTCCGTGTTTCTGGGCTCGTGCGGGCTCGTGCGGGCTCGTGCGGGTGAAGCAGCTCCCCGGGTCCGGTGCTGGTTCGGAGGGTTTGCGGCGCGAGGACGGAGACGTGACGGAGACGTGCGGTTCAGAGAGTTCAGTCTGTGCAGGGGAAGAGGAGGAGCCGAGCCGGGCCAATCCGAGCCAAGACACGCTGACCACGCCCCCGGATGACACGGCAAAGCTCAGAAGTGGGTGGAGCCGCGTATGGGAAGTAACGTTTAAAACGAAATATTATGTCTATTGAAAGGTGAATTTAACCTTTGTTTGGTTAAGAATTTACTCCAAAAATGTCACCGTTTAACAAGTCAACTACTAAAATAATCCTTAGTTGCAGCCCAAATATTGTTGATTCTTAACTTTATTTATTTTATTTGTACATATACAAAATCTGTACATTCGCACATTATTTGAAAGTATTTTTAATATTTCTTCTACTTCAATTTGAATTGTTTAAATTTACATGTCAATTATTTTTTTAAACTATAAGACCAAAACTTGAGTTACATTGGGACTGAAACCGATTCTAATACCGATACAAGACCAAGCCTAAACCAGGCCTAAACCGGGCTAAATAATGACTAAACTGATCACTTTAATAAAACATAACAGTGTCTATAATTAAAATACATACATTTTGAGAACCACTCTTACATTCTGTTCACACTCATATTTGAATAATCCACAACCAGCACATGAACTTTATTCATGTTTATAAACACGCGTGTTTATTTGCATGTAATAAAACCGTAATTGACCGAGGCCACGTTGGGGTCAGAAACGAGTCGCTGAGATTGAGCAACGAGCGAAAAAAAAAAAAGCAAACGCAGATTAGGAACGCAAACATGAACTCTGCCATGTTTCCTCTAGGCCTTTCAGAACTCTGCGGGATGAACGTGGAGCGCGTCGGGAAGAACACTGAATGATCCAATCAGAGCCCTGCATTCTGAACACGCTCGTCGCATTAGAGCGCAACGACATTCTGCGTTTGGTGACTATTCTGAACACCACCAAATGAAAGAACCGCACCAAAGTAATGACCATTACAATCATCTGACTGAATCTTGTTGTGACAGATGGAGAGAGGGAAAGTGTGTGTACGTCTAAGGGGAGGAGCTCAAAGTCACATGATTGGAGGGGATTTTGTTGTAAAAATGTGTCTCGTTTTTTCATAACTCCAGGTCAAAGTGTCGCATTATTCACAGGGAAATGCAAGACTGTTGGAGAAACGGCGCCACCTAGGAGGCAATCCACTCTCACGTGTGCTAGGACTGTGCCTGTCGCTCAGAAATATGTGACTGAAGTTCACAACGCCCTGCCGACTGTTTTTGACATTTCCATCTGAACTTTAGAAACTCTGTACTTGGGCCTCAGAACTCCTGCCATGGACACAAGACGTGGATACTGTAGGAATGTACTTTCGGGCGGAAGGGAAAATGCAAATTTAGGACCATTTATGTTTCAACCGTCTTCTGTGTTCAAGGGCCTTGTTGTTCAAAATGAGTATTCTGGAAACTTATATTTGATGCATGTATTTGTACACGAGTCTTGACTATTTGTCCAAACGTTTGCATTTTTACCACGGAAATCTCAAAAAAATATCGTCGAGGTGAAATGTTACGAGGGTCAATGAGACAACAATAAGTCGTTTTTCACATCCCTGCTCATTAATACAGGGAAAAAGTACTTCTTCTTTGTCGATAACCTCTATAACCTTTAATAATATGCAAACAAAACATGTATATTTTTGGTTTGTAATAATCTCGTTACAATCCAGTGTCAATAGTTTAACACGGCGCGCGAGACGAGTCCGTTTCCATGGCCGAATTTACCGTTTAAACGTTCAAAATGCAGATGAATTTACCAGGTTTTATGGTTGATATTTCTTTAATTTCTCTAAAACTAAAATGCTTTCCGTCTGCAAACCGACACCAGCAAATGTCATGAACCGTCAAAGAAATACACTGCGTTTCCTTTTCTTTGACTTATGGTTTAAAATACCAAACACCGTACAACAGATTTGGTTAAACTGTACAAGATTTACAGTTTTTTAGAAATCAGTAATTACAGTTTAGAGGGTGGAAAAAAGAACGCGGGACAACGTTGGTCTTCTACTGTTTTTATTCCAGCAGTACATTTTAAAAGGTTGCGTCAAAAATGGCTTCATGTTAAATGGAAAGTCTCTATTTAATATACGTTTCTGGGCTTTTGACCCTCCGAGGAATCACAACGGACTGACAATCTCAGGACCAAAGTACAACCAAAAAAAAAAAAAAAAACCAACAACAATTTATCCCCGAAAAAGTGCGTCCAATATTTACATTTTTTTGTTTGTTTTTTCTTCAGCCAAATTAACAAACAGAAAAAGATGTTGGGTAGACTTTATTTGGTTACTGGTTCACTTTTGTATTGCGACAACTCTTTTGCTACAGGTGACGTTTGACGTGCCCCAGAAGGGAAACGTTTTGCAGTGTCTCGGGACAAAGTGGCGTCACGTGGAGGTTCTTCTCATTTCACTTCCTTGGTGCACACGAGAAGAACTTTGGCTGTGTGAAATGCAAGTTCGTTTGGTGGATTCATGTTTTTTTGTACCAGATTTGTTGGTCAGGTATGGCTCGTTTTGGCAGTGGCTTGAATTCAGAAATTGTACTGAATTATTGATACTTGTGTAAATAAAGATATTTGTTCTGGCTTGGTTCTTTGCTTTTCTGCTGGAGGTTATAGACCCTTTAAAACGCTCCAACGGCTGGAGGAAGTAAAACGTAACACATTTTCAACGATTAACTGGCACAGTCTAAATACTTATGATCTTTATAACAAAAAATAAGCAATAACTTAGATTTTCCTTTATAGAAATGTCAGTTTGCTTTTCTGTCACAAAGGATAGCGTTAATACTATTTTCAAGGCTCAAATCTGTGTTTAAGCTTCACAAATAGTACAGTAAGTTTTAAAGTGCAAAAGATATCTGTAGATAAAATGAAAAACTATTGTGGTCAACATTCCGGTGAGTATTTGTCCAGTAAAACCTACAAATCTGAAGTTTGTGTGTCAAAATGTGCTGTTAAATGTGCAGTAAATTCCAGTGTTAAATGTGTTTAAAGCCGCTGTGACGTCACTCACATTTGGCAGCGCCCCCTGGAGGACACTCACATATATGAGTGCTTTTATTAGAACAAAACCATCTGGATTTTTCATATTTTCTGACATTCTGAGGCGAATCCCAGTTACTCCAAAGAACTCACGTTACGTTCCACTTCAATTTTGCAGCCGATCTGGAACTTAGAACGTTTTGGTTTACAATATTTTAAAAGGGTCGGCGTTACGAAAGATGTACGAGTAAAAATAACTGCCAAAACGATCACCAAAAACGGCTCAAAAGTCCACGGTGTGCACCAGGTTTGTGCAGAAAGACCCGAAGCCCAGTTAGAAAAGTGTGTTTCCCAACGAAGAACCATCCCGAACATAACACGAACATTTCTTTTCTATTAAAAAGTGCAGCGAACTTCATCTATTGGTTGAACTGCTAGCAAACTACAGCACCTTAACTGCGGTAAAACTTGTCAGAAAGTGAAAACGGAATACTGATTTTTGCCCAAACCCTAGTTCTAGCTCGAAAAATGTGTGCGTATGAACGTTAAAATCCCCATGAATATCACCTCACTATCACTAAAGACGTACGAGTTGTCAAAATGTTACATGTGTTTTATTTATCAGTGAGTTTTGTAAATTAGTAGTTCTCGTTATGTTTTTTCAAGTTAAAGAATTACACATTTTAGGGATTATTGTAAGAATGCTAAAGGTAAAATGAGCCAAAACTCTGCCTGGAAAGGAAAAATAAAAGGCGTGTCCAATGCTAAAGATGTTGTTTGCTAACTTAGCTATTTCTTCCTAATTCTGCAAGTAAAAAAAACAAAGAATAGATTTAGTTTTTGAAATGAAATGGGCTTAAGCGCAACTACTGTTTAATCCTTGTAGACGAAGTAGATATTTAGCTCAACTTTCAATCGCAATTTTGAGCACTTTTTTATAATAAGTCAATTCAAAACAAATTTAATGAGTACACTAGAGCTGCAACTAACGATTATTTAAGTGTTCGACAGTCAAACCATTATTTCTATTGAACATTAAGACTTTTTAAACACATTTTTGACCAATTAAAAAGGTGTAAATCTGTGACTGAAGCTTCTAGAGACAGGATATTTACACACAAAGAGTATTATTAATAAGAATCTGAAATGGTTTATAACTTTTTGACATTTCAAGTTGAAAAAGTGTCTGTTTAGTCCAGACAAGCTTTACCTTTAGAGAAACATGAGTAATTGTAATCGCTGCTGGTCTAAAAGTACACGGACAGAGGATCGAATTCTGGCCAACCAAATGCATGTTATCTGCAAATTGAAAAACTGTGCCTGTTTTTTTAGTTTTGTCTTTCACTTTGGTTTAAAAACGCCATCTCGACTGACAAATTCATTACTTTTAAAGCTCCGTCGAGATGTAAAGTCTCCAAACTCAAAATGAGCGAACAGCAGAACGGCCTTCCACGACACAAACAGTGTTTCCACGACAGGAAAAAGGAAAAAGCTCAGAGTGGGAACATTTCCGAGTCGCGGGACGAACCGATTGGGCACAACTCGACGGACCGCGAAAGACAAAAGCGCAGGTAAGTGGAGACGGTGCGATCGGTTTGGTGCTGAAGGTCCAAAAAACCCGGACAAACGAGGCAGAACTTCCACTGGGATTGAACGGCTTCGACTCGGGTGCGTTTTTAACATGTCTAAAAAGGGTCAGATGCAAAAGACAAGGCGGAATCAATGGATTTAAGTCGATTAAGTGAAATAAACAAATTTTTAGGAGCTAAATGTAAAATTTCCAGGTGAAAGTTTCAATATTTGGAGCGAAAACTAACCAAAAACGCCCAAAAAAGATATTTTTTTCCCGTTTTGTCTTGCCTTACTGAGAATAAAAGTTACATAGTGCACCTTTAAATTGTCTTTTTTAATCGATGGAGGGAAAGAAAGACTGCGTCCAGCCCCAGTGGAAGTAAAACCACAGCAAAGCTTTATAATTAAGCGAAGCTCCGACAAAACGAGGTGAAACAGAAGTGGAGGACACGAGCCTTTTGGACACAACGTCGACGTAAAGGTGAGACTGCAGAAGGGCGTGGCAGAAGGGCGTGGCAGAGCGGCGTTTCGGTGCTGGTGACGGGTACAACTAAAGTCTTCATTCCATTTTGTCAAAAAAGTCGCAACCAAAAAAAACCATCTCGTTTTTCTCCCCGTTTTTTTTTTTTCCTTTTGCGTGTGTGTGTTTTCCCGTGAGCACAGGTGGCGCTCTTCCCCGGCGCGGCTCGAGACTACGCCGACACTTTGTTCTCCTTCTGCAACGAAAAGGACAAACACAGAAACACGCCGACGTCAGGGAAACGGAAGCAGAGATTTGGGTTTATAAATGAGAAAAAGTGTGTCGGGAATGATCAGAATACTCCATTTTCTATGAGAGAAAAGGTGACATTATAAATATGTTTGCTGCAAAAAAACAAAGAACAACAGCAGGGCAATAACAGCTGCAAAACATAATTAAAAAAGGAGCGCATTTCAATTATTTTTTGTTTATTTTATAGAGGAATTGTGTTATAAATTAGAAATAAAACTAAACTGTTTTAAGTAAAAGAATTGTAAAAAAAAACACACTATTTTTGTATTAAGTTTGCTGTAACTCAACATAACCATAAGTTTCCTCCACACTTGGACTCAAACAAGTTTTTTTAAGGAGAGAAATCCAAAGTGTGATGCTGGAGATGTGCTTTTATCCTCGTTTAAGTGAGATCAAGTCAGTATTTATCAGGGGGGGGTGTGTGACAGGGGCGGATGTAACGGTGCTGAATTAAACGTCACAAACCCTGTACGACAGATCGGCGAACTCTCGTCCCGCCTGGCTGTTGTTCCTGTACCCGCCTCGGAAGCCTCCGCCCTGAGGATGACCCCCGTACGACCCACGACCTCTGTTACCACGGAAACCCATGCCCCCGCGTCCACGGTAACCGCCTCGGCCGCGGCCGTGACGCAGCGGGAGGCCGAAGGTCTCCGCGTTCATGCGCCGCTCCTCGGCCCACGTCTGCCGGCGCTCCCTGGACAGACCCGGGTGGGACGGTGGGTTTCACGTTCAGCAAAGTTCATACCACAGATTAGACTAGCTTTTGTCCTCCTAGCCTCCTCCTAGCCTCTCCTAGCCTTCCTCCCAGCCTCTCCCTCCCAGCCTCCTCCCAGCTCCTCCAGCCTCCCTGCTCCGAGCCTCCTCCAGCCTCATCCTCAGTCATCTCTAGCCTCATCTTGCTCATCTTTAGCTCTATCTTAGCCTCATTCGTTAGCTCTATTTACCTCCCTCATCTTACGCCTCAGCTCCTTACCATCATTAGCTCATCTTATCATCCTAGCCTCATCTTAGCCTCATCTAGCTCATTTAGCTCATGTCTTAGCCTCATCTTAGCCTCATCTTACCTTCTTAGCTCAATCTAGCCTCATCTTAGCCTCATCTTAGCCTCATTAGCTCATCTTAGCCTCATCTTAGCCTCATCTTAGCCTCATCTTAGCCTATCTTAGCCTCATCTTAGCATCATCTTGCCTCATCGTTGCCCAATCTTCAGCCCTCATCTTAGCCTCATCTTAGCCTCAATGTGGTAATGAAACTACGTAGTGGCATTTGATGACACTTTTATTTTGTTCCATAAATGTTTAAATCCATAGAACTTTGGAAGCGTAATGGCCTTATTTTTGCACTTTTCCCAATCTTTTCTCACAAATTGCCCCACGACTGAACGTAAGACCGACCCAAACAAAGTCTTGCCTTTACCTCACAAACCCAGAGTTTCCAGACTTGTCTTTCCTGGAGACACAAAACCACAAGTTCAGAGTTCAAAGTTCAAAGTGGCGTTGGAGCTGAAGGAGCTTTGGCGCCGCTCGAACCTGCGTGTCGTGGGCGCAGGAGATGTTGTCGAAGAAGGACTTGGACTTGTTCGTAGTAAACGTTGGGTCCCGCCGAGCGGGTCGCGGTCGTCCTCGGCGTTGGTCTCGCTGCTCGGAGTTCTCCGCCCCCGGCTCCACCTTTCTCCTCGCCGTTCACCGCCTTCTCCGCGGGCTTGTCCGACTTCTCATCTGGAGCGCGGAGAAGAGACAGAACAGGCTCAACCACAAGAGGAGCATCTACAAACGGAAAAACGGACTCAAGTTTGGTTTCGCCAACGTTGTTCTCGCGGCGTCGTTTCGTTCACACGTATTTAGACTTTTTTTTGCGCCAAGTCGTATTATTTGTTTAGTATTAATGAACACACACGAAGATATGAATGAAGCTAGATACAAATACAGTTTTGAGTTTGATGAGGCAAACAGTGTGAAAACAGTTAAAAGTAAATTTGGCATAATGCACCTGCTTTCAAGTCGAGAACAGTTTTACATACGACAGAAATAAGACATTTTCCTATAAATGTCACATATTGTCGGACATTTAAATGTGAAAAATGGACAGAGCGGGTTTAAATGTCAACATATTAGACACAAAAAACATTACTACAGAGCCGATTTTAGATTTCTGATTTAGTTTTGAACTAAACTAGATGAAAATTGTTATAACATGTTCATACTTTTGCCCCATTTTTCTTATTTAGATGCATGTTTAAAGTGTAATAAATGAGGCTCAGAACCGTGGTGTTCTGTCAGACTCTTGTAAAGTTTGGTGTGTGTAGGAGCCACTTTAAGGCCTGATCTTTATGACTCTGTGGGAGTAACATGTTCCAGAGAAGATCTATGGATGAAGTGGATTCAATGGGAGAATAAAACAAATGACAAACAGACTGAAACACTTTCACTTTTGTTCGTTTCCACATTAAAGCTCGTATGTGGAGAGAACAAACTACGGCCAAAAACAGAAAAATGTTAACTTGTTTTTTTTTTTGGTCTGTGCCTCTCAGACGGAGCGCCCTCTGGTGAAACGCAAAGTCCTCTGCAGCTCAAATATTTGCTTAATTTTATTTTATGTATGGAAAATATAAATAGTACACAAATGGAGAATGACTTTGTTTTTTTGCCGTTGGTCGTACAAAACGAATGGGAAAGTGCGGTCAGTTTTTTGGTCGTACAAAAGGGCCAAAACTGACTACGTTCTCAGGCGCCGCTGGCCGTGAAACGCTGGAGAACGTTCACACCTCCCTCGACCTCGGACCTCCATCCGTACCTTTCAGCTTGAGCTTGCTCTGGAACTCTCGGTCGATCTCCTCCTTGTTGAACTGGGCGTTGGCGCTCTCGAAGTCGAAGTCCTTCTCGAACTTCACGGGCCCGTCTCGGCGGACGTTGAACCTGCCCCGGCCTCCCCGGTGTCCGCCGCCGCGACCGCCGCGCCTGTTCGCCGGAGCGCCCACTAGTGCTGCAGGACGGAGCGACGGGAGGGACATTAGAACGAGACCGGGTTCAACATAAGGAGTTCAATTAGAAGAAGAAGAAGACACTTGAAAATGATGAGATGTTCTTCAGTCGACCTTGTAATTCATGCGATGTTAACAAATACAAGAAATGAGCAGAACATGACACGGTTTGATGCGCATTCTCCATTATGACCGATCGACCCGTGAACTTCTGAACTAAAATGAGCCCAAATTCAAACTGAAGCCGTTGCGGAGCCTTTGGAGGATGAACAAATGTCTGGACTCCTTCTGAAACTGAACACTTCTGCCAACGCTTCAGATTGACTACAATTCTAAGTGGAAAGGAGAGAAATGCAGAGTCACACAGCAGCAGGAGTTGTTATCATGACCGAGCCAAACCCGGGTTAGTGACAACACGGCTGGATCGGGACTTTGGCGTGAGATGGAACGTGTCAAACTGAAACACGGAGATGGGATGAGCCAAAGACCGAGCCAAAGACCGGTCCAGACGGGGGTGGGAGGGTGGAGGAGGAGCATGCGGCGTCTGAACAGAGAAGAAGAGTTTGACCTGCGGGACGTTTGTGCTCGCGCTCGCCTCGGCTCTGATCGCTCTCGGCTTTAGGCGGTTTCGGAACGTCTACTCCTGCAAAAACCACACAAACGCACACACACGCACACACGCACACACGCACACAGACAGACAGACAGAGGGGGCGTGACAAGGGGGCGGGCCAAAGTGTTCTGCCACAAAACACCACAAACTACTCCTTCAATCGTGGAAAGGTTCTTCTGATTTACACCCACATTTTTGCCAAATTTCAAAAGACAAATCCAGACATGAAAGGACAAATATTATGCATTATTTCTATTGTTATTAGCCTTTGAACATGAGAAACACGTTAAAAAATATGCAGAATATTAGGTCGGGCAGTTTTAACGATCGCGATGAGACGGGAGAAAGTCTCAGAGCCGCGTCACAGGTAGACTATGACATCACACATCGAGGAGATTCAGAACGCGAGTGTTTTTGAGGCTCGGAGGGGGGAGGACTTTGCGTGAATGAAGCTGAATGTGCTCCAGCTGAGTTTGTGACGAGGAACAGAGTGAGAACAGGGTCAGAAGTATAATATGTGTCATCTTAACGAAGGCGCTAATAATTCAGTTTCTTACAGACGTTTTCTAATACATTTTACTCAGAAAACAGCCAACAAAGACCCTTTTACGTGATATAACACAGTTTCAGAGATCATAAAGAAAGGGCCGCTCTGGGTGTGTTCAAAGTGGGCCAAATATGTAGATTTTGCCGCAGAGAAATATCACGATAAAAGCTCCAAAACACTAAAGCAGGAGAATCTCAAACTGTATAATATCATTAAAAACATAAAAGTACTAAGTGAAAAATACAGCACAACGAACACTTTAGTAATGAAAGTTTTTCTACCACCGCTGCTACACACTAAAGTAAAGTAAAACTAAAGTCAAAGTACAGATTCAGGACCAAAGAAGGAAGATAAAGTATCACAACATATACTTGCACACGTCATATATATTATAGTAAGCAGTGTGGTGGTCTCACCTCTCTCTGGGCATCTCCCCCGCCTCCCAGGTCCTGAAGGGGAGACTTCTGGTTCTGAGCGACACCAGGAGGAGGCGCCGTTCTGCCGTGAGCCGGACTCCTCTGGACCAATCCGGGAGCGGGAGGCGGAGCCGCGGGGGCGGAGCCAGAGGCCGGGCTCGAGGTCAGGGACGGGTCTGCGGCCGAGGGGCTTTTCCTCAGAGGGTCCAGAGATGGACTCGTGCGGCCTGGGGGGAGAGAGGAGGGGAGAGATAGGAAAGAGGCAAGAGGGGGGGAGAGAGGGGAGGAGAGAGGAAGGAGGGGGAAAGAGAGAGAGGGAGGAGCGGAGGGGGAGAGAGAGAGGAGGGGAGAGAGAGGGGGAGAGAGGAGGGGAGAGAGGCGAGAGAGGAGGAGAGGGAGAGAGGGGGAGAGAGAGAGAGGGAGGAGAGAGAGAGAGAGGGGGGAGCGGAGGGGAGAGAAGAGAGAGAGCGGGGAGGGGGAGGGAGAGGAGAGAGGGAGAGAGAGAGAGAGGGGGGAGCGGAGGGAGAGAGAGGAGGAGAGGGAGAAGAGGGGAGCGGAGGGGGAGAGAGGGAGGAGCGGAGGGGGAGAGAGGGAGGAGCGAGGGGGAGAGAGGAGGGAGGGAGAGGGGAGGAGAGGAGAGGAGGGAGGCAAGAGGGAGGGGGAGAGAGAGGGAGAGAGAGGAGGAGGGGAAAAAGAGAGAGGGAGGAGCGGAGGGGAGAGAGGAGGAGAGGAAAGAGGAGGGAGAGAGAGGAGGGAGCAGAAGGGGAGGGGGAGAGAGGCGGAGAGGTGAGAGAGAGAGGAGGGAGAGAGGCGAGAGGGAGAGAGAGGGAGGAGAGAGAGAGTAAAGTGGGAAGAGAAAAATGTAATAAGGAGAGATTAAAGAGTAATAGAGGTAGAAAAGGGAGGCAGAGAAAGGAGATGAAGAGGGAGGGGTAAAAAAGAAAGTGATGAAGAAGCTCGTTACTGAAATGGCAGGCTTTTCTGAGCGTCCCAGAACACAGACGTGATTGGTGAAACGTGCAGATGTTACGGATTATTCATTTACAGATTTTTACACAAATCATGTGTTAAAGCCCTTTAAAGATGTCAGAGTTTTATGCATTTTTAGAGTTTTTAATCCCCAAAAGGAGAATGACTGGATGGACACTGGTCCAGGCTCTTTGGACGGGTTCACTTTCATGCTCAGGACCTGGCTCAAATGATTTCTTAAATATTATATATTTTATTCGTTAATCAAATCTAAATTGTTCCTCAATTATACTTTTTACTCCTGAGGTCGATCTGAGCGAGTCACAAAAACATGTTTAGTCATTCCATGTTTGTGTGTGTGAGGGGCGTGGCTAAAGCGAGCGTGCACAGAAACAGTTTTGCCTCATGTCTTTGCCTTGTGTGCAAAGCCTCGACGCCGCGTTTGAAGCTCTCTTTATGGGACGCTTTGGATCATGTGAGACGCATCATGACCTGGAAATATCAGCGTTTGGTTCTTGACAAAGCGACAAACAGGAAACAGCTGTTGCTAACGTGCTGTGCTAGCTTTGTGTTGCTAAGCATGTGTTGAGCATAAAAGTCAGCATTAGGTAAGAAAATATTTATGGTTTTCTAGTTGTTTCCAGAGTCTGCCTTTTCTGTTCTAAAACATTCCAGGAGCCAAAAGGTGGGCCAGGCTTCCACCTCTAACGGCCCACGTTGGGTCGTTTAGATGGGCCGGCGCGGTTCACTTAAGAAGCATCGTCAAGTGAAACTGTCTCATTCTCGCAGAGCAGATTTGGCACATGTGATCTGTAAAGGGCTCGCGGTTAGTGGCGGCGCTCGCGGTTAGTGGCGGCGCTCGCGGTTAGTGGCGGCGCTCGCGGTTAGTGGCGGCGCCCGTTTCCATGGCTCTGGTCAACATGAAACACTTCATTTTCCACACAACACCAAGCGATTTGAGTAAAACCCAGAGCGAAAATCACATCATTAGTCCAGAGGAACCATCCCCACCGAGCCACGGATTCAGAGCGGACAGAGGGAGTTTAGGGCCAGGGTCAGGACCAGGGCCAGAACCAGGGACAGAACCAAGGTCCAGATTCTAGAACCAGACACCAGAGCCCAGAACCAGAGCCCAGAACCAGTCCAGAGTCCAGACCCAGAGTCCAGACCCAGAGGTGTTTTACCTTCGTCTACAAAGGCCCCCGCAGCCTGAAAGTCGAAGGCGGGCGGGCGGTCGAACGCGCTGCTGTAAGAGTGAGCAGGCATTGATCGTCCTGTAGGGGGCAGAGCAGCACCTTAAACAAACAGCACGTCAAACCAAAAGAAGAAGAGCGTCATGAAGCTCTTGACCCCCGGCTGCCGCTCAGGCTCTTGACCCCCGGCTGCCGCTCAGGCTCTTGACCCCCGGCTGCCGCTCAGGCTCTTGACCCCCGGCTGCCGCTCAGGCTCTTGAGGCTCTTGACCCCCGGCTGCCGCTCAGGCTCTTGACCCCCGGCTGCCGCTCAGGCTCTTGACCCCCGGCTGCCGCTCAGGCTCTTGACCCCCGGCTGCCGCTCAGGCTCTTGACCTGTTTGAGCCTGAGCGGCTGTAAAGACGTCCGTGTTGGGTTTGTAGAGGAGGCAGAATCCTGCTGCAGGTCCAGACTCTGCTCAGGACGTTTCTGCTGCTCCTCAGATTCTGTGGCATGAACTTTCGTGGACCGAGAGCCATGGACGGGCCCCGGACCCTTGGATGTCCTGCCGCCTCAAAGGCGTTCACACAAACACGAACGGCGCGAACAACCGGAACAAACTGACGGGTCGGATACTAAAGTGATTGTTGTCTGGACAACAAAGACTCTTCTTACATCAAGATAAGAATAAAACAGATTTGGTGAATTATTAAGAAGAATCTATTTAAGCTTCGACTGGTTAAACGTTAGCAATGAATGGAATCCAGATTTGAAATGGACAGCTCGTTTCCAAACGGGACACGGCTCGTATGAAACAGAAGAGAACGAGGCCTTACCCACTCCGACAGCTCCAAACTGCGGCGACACCAGAGGACTGGAGGTGAACTGGCTGTACGAGGGCGCGGCGGCGCGGTTAAACAGGCCGTAGGAGCTGGACTGGAAGGTCGTGGGAGCAGAAGACGAGCTCATGGACGACTGAAACCACAGGGTGACACATGGGCACGGTTCAAAGACTTTACCACAGATGATTACACACACAAGTCCGGCCCTCAGGGCTCCAGATGAATGGCCCAAAACGTCATTGGCACGACTTTTAAAGCAAATATAAGGAATTCTAGCATAAACTCTCGCTAACATCACATTGCATTGAATTGTAGACCTAAAAGTGATTTAAAAAAGGATGATACGAGGAACGTTTAATAAAGACATACTTTGTGGTTATAGGGAAACGACACGCCTCAAAGTGGTCTTCAGGGGATTCAAGTGCTAAAAGTTTAAGAGTTTCTTATTAAAGCTATGGTGGGTCTGTCAAAGCACGCCACATCAAATGTTCTTCACACACAAACCATGGACGTGTTACGTTACTCTAAAACAAAGTAATTTGAGTAATCTAACGAGTAACCAGCTAACGCATTACCCCCAACTCTGTCGATGGCGGGGTCCGGCCCCGTTTTACCTGCACGATGGCGGGGTCGGGCGGCAGAGAACATGCCGACTTGGGCGGCTCGCACACGGTCAGGTCCTTGATGTCGCTGCCTCTGAAGATGATGTACTCAAAAGTATCTTCTCGAGGAGGAACGGGGCGGTCGGTCGGGCGATCCTCCGTCCCGAACGAGCGCACTGCAGAGGGGGACAAAGACCAGAGACTGTGGGTCCCAGGGAGAAGAAGCCGGGGCCTGCTGCCACACGCCGGCAACAGTTTTATGACAACCACATCAACCACATCGGACAAAGTGGCACTGAAGCGGCAACGACGGGCATAAAGACGTTACATCAAACTGCTTTTCCAACAACTAATACATTAAGCAATTTCCTTAGTACCAAAATCGAGTTTGAAATTCTAGTATTGAGATAAAACAAGTTTATAAAAGAACGTGGCTGTTGTTTCAGTACATGTACTTTGATAATGGTTCCCTGGACTACACAGACTAAAACACGTGTGTGAAGACTGTTTATAACAGTGGCGTAGAATAAAAAGGATTATAAATGATTTCCATCCATTTATAAATATGTCTAAGTATTTCAACCTTTATTTGGCCGGTTATGAATTTCAAAATAAATTTAAAAATGTGGCTAATTGACAAATTGAAAACTTCCAAAATAATTGTTAGTTACAGCCCAACTTAATATTGTAAATTGTATATCTCAAAGAGCTTCTTAAAGAGCTGCGCAACAGTCAAATTAGAGCAAATTGCA
Source organism: Chaenogobius annularis (assembly GCA_015082035.1). Classification (NCBI taxonomy): domain Eukaryota; kingdom Metazoa; phylum Chordata; class Actinopteri; order Gobiiformes; family Gobiidae; genus Chaenogobius; species Chaenogobius annularis. Next base: position 12,611 of record BJKM01000988.1, on the reverse strand, counting down.
AAAGGGTTATGAAGTTAGTCTGCACTTTGTGGAGTAATTTTACAGTACTTGAAACGTAATAGTGGAGTTTTTACATTTGAAGACACATTTTAGCAGATTTCTTTTGGATTTGAGTATCTCGTTGCCCCCGTAGGTCACATAACGGTCACTCATAACCGCTCTGGCTTAGAATAATGTAAAATTAAAGACACGGCAGGCTTTTGTTGGTCAATCTGTTGGAGCGCGCACAAAATGACGTCGGACTTAAACCCGCAGCAAACAAACTCAGCTGAAACGTCTTTGCAGTTCATTAGAAACGTGAGTCAAAGCCAATTATGAAGCTGCGACGCTAATGAACGTGTTGCCTTTTACAGCCCTGACAGTGCAGTTTCAGGGGGGAAAAGAAGGCAGATGTGGTTGGACAAATATAGTGAGATAATGGAGGTCACAAATATAAATCATCAGGTTTAATGTCAGTGGGATTTTTCACCATTTACCATCTTCATTTTATCTACACATATATTAGACGTGACCACAAATTATACTTCATATGAAAGATGCTCAAAGCCCAAATACGGTTTTGAGGCTAGAAAATGTAATTTTTTCCATCTTCTGTGTTAAAAAAGTAAAGTGACATTTTTACCATAAATTCAATTTTTTTTTCCTGTTTGAAAGACTTAATCCTCAGCATTTAGAGCTGATGTTGAATGTGTGGAAGTATATCATGGTGTAACTTACTTGTCTTTGCCTCCATCTGTTCTGATGACAGAGCATTTTAAAAGGGTCTGTTGAATATGAAAGCTGAACATCTTTGTCTCAGCGAGCTAAAAACCTAAACCAAACGTGTTACATTGAAGAACACACATTTACCTCCCGTTTAACATCTTAAAAAGCACAAATCTGTCAGTTTATTTGGTCTGCACAGCTTATTACTTCAGAATTTCACAAACAAATACACTTCTGGCTTCGCAACTGGAGCACAACTTTGATTTGATGGTGCGTGTTGCTAAAGTTAGCGGCTATTTTAGCATATGGATAATTTTAGTTGTTTATACTCACTAAATTATGCATTTAAATGAAGTGCAGACGAGGAGGCGCTTGCAAATGTATTAACAGTGTTGAATGCGCGTTGAACATGACGTAAAAGTGGCGTAAAAGTGTTGTTGGTGCGCGTTAGCATTAGCCACTTAGCTCCGTTAGCTCGCGTACCTTTAGCGAGTGCGACAGTGGAGTTTTCGGTGTCGATCGTGTACAAGATTCCCTCGTAGCGGATCGCGGCCTTGGACACCAGGCTGATTTTACTGCCCAGATAAGGCGTCCCTCCTCCGCTCATGGTGTCGGCGTGAATCGGGGGGCACCGAGCAGAAGAAAAAGTGTTGAATTTCCCTCCGGTGCGCACAGTCTGGAGCTGCTTCTTCCACAGACGGGACGCTCTCCGCTACAACATGGCGGCGGCGGCCTCGTCCACGGCCGCAGATCTCACGAGACAAACACGGCGAGCACGCGAGCCACAACAACAACAGAAAGAAGCGAATGCAACACGAGTGGGACAACTAGGAAACATGGGTCACGTCGCGGTTGCTTTTTGGTGACGAGCCTGCCACCGAGGCCTGCAACGATTAATCGGAATAACCGCGACGTCTCGACCATGAAGAAATTCGAAGTTGTATTTTTTAGAATCGTAATCATTATCTGAACAAAACGGACTCCAAAACACGTGCCAAAATAACTTTTAGAACTAAAGCAGTGGCATTATTAATTGCAAATGTAAAAATGATAATAATAATAATAATAATAATCAGATTTTCATCAATAATACATTATTTGTAAATATTCTGTACATAACAACTTTCAGTAACCATATTTCAGACAGTACAATATACATATTATTTTCAGTCAGTCCACTAAACATGTTAACCTGACTTCTATCCATTTAGTCGGAATTCAGATGTCCCAAATATGTACAATTTTGGCAATTCATACAGATGCAATGCCTTATTTTTATATGTAAGATTACAAACTGAAACATCTCACGCTGCAGTTTTGAACAAGTAAATTGAACAGAATTCAATTTTAAGATCTAGCGAAGAAATGTCACATTGTTTTTCTTTAATGCATGCCTTATTTGACTTGATATATCTTGCTTTTATTATTGTTCATTGTTGTGTGTTGCACCGAATCACCAAAGCATTTTGTTCACTGACAATGGCAATAAACCTTTTCTGATACTGAAATAAAATATTGCTGTTTTACTATTCATATTTATTTATTTTACCAGTATCACATTTTTACGTGATCACGCCTTAACGTGATACAATCATATCACGTTAAAAGATGATATTGGGTGGTGAAAACATTTAAATCACGTCTGATCGTGTTTCTTATTGTGAAAACCAGAGGCCGGTCTCGGCGCTTCCTTCCGCTGAGGCCTGAAAACAACAGCTCCGCTCCGCGCATGCGTACATTCTAAAATACGATTTGCACAACGGTCCCAGATCAAAGATGGCGGGAGCCTCCGACCCACTGGAGGACATGCTCTTCACTGAGGTGGACGAGAAGGCGGTCAGCGACTTGGTGGGCTCCCTGGAGTCTCAGCTCGGCGACAGAAAGCCCCCTGCCGCTCCGTTTACCGACGGAAAACCGCGGGACACGGCCGCGGCGAGCCAGTTCTCAGGGAAAGTGCGAGAGCGAGCGGCGGGGGCTTCTACGGAGCAACCGCCGTCGCAGCAGCCGCAACAAGGGCATCCGAAAGCGGGCTCGAACCGGGAGCCGTCCGCCGCTGCTGCCGACGGGCCTGCGCTGTCCGGGGGCGCGCTGGTCGCTTCCACCGCCGCGGGAACAATCGGAGCACCGGGTAAGTGAGACACCGGAGATGGTGATGGTCCTGGCGAAACGAGCGAAGGGGAAAAGAGAGGGAACCCCGCGTAGACGGGGCACGAACTCTGCCCCAAGTAGCGCCGCGGACGTGCGCGGCGGCGAGTGCAAACAGCTCGACATCTTGTGCAAAATCACATCCACCGCGTCCAAATCCACCTCTCACCGCGAATCAATGGCGTGATTTGTCCCCGGGATGAGGTGATGAGTACACGGTGTTGTCATTCCACCAACTCTGCCCAAGTAGCACATTTACACACTGCGATCAGCTCCAACAAGCCCAACTTCTCCTCCAGACTCACCGAACACATGTTCTGAGGGACTTACGCGGCAGAACGTGTTGGACAAAGCGTTATTGTCATTGCTTTAACTTTATTGCGTCCACACCGGAGCTAAAAGGCTAACTAGTCTCAACAGCTAACCCTGGTCCTTTACGTGAAAGGTGTCACCACAGAACTTCAGTGCAGATGAATGGGAAAGAGACTGACACCGTGTACTGCACCTGTACTGCACGTGTACTGCACCGTGTACTGCACCGTGTACTGCACCGTGCACCGTGTACTGCACCGTGTACCTGCACCGTGTACTGCACCGTGTCCTGCACCGTGACCTCCTGCACCGTGTACTGCACCGTGTACTGCACCGTGTACTGCACCGTGTACTGCACCGTGTACTGCACCGTGTACTGCACCGTGTACTGCACTGTAATACATGCTTTAGTAGCATACATATAAGTACATGTATAGGCTATAAACGCGTATTTATTTATTATTTCAAACTATTAATTATTCTTATTTAATAGATGTATTGTCAAGGGCTGCGCTATATAACGTGGAAGTATTGATATAGTATTATTGGCATTATATATGGGCACGGAAACTCTTCCTCTTCCACTCAGTCCTGATCAGCCTCGATTTGTCTGAGTTTTGATTTGGATGTCGTTTGTCGAATGAACATCTCTGGTTTGTTGTGCGCTGGACAGTGTAAATGTTCCACCTGTTAAAGTTCTAGTACGTAACTTTTTTTTAACCCAATAAAGTGGCCTCAAACAAAAGCTTTTTTTTTTCTTCTCACATTTGGTAGTTGTGAGCGGCTGCATCTCCACAAACCCGGCTCGTACTTGGGGATGTCAAGATTGAGTTAAATCATTGTAACAACCAAACAATAATCGATATTTTTTCTCTCAATAATCAAACATCTCCATCGGCGCGGAGAATGTGCAGAAATATGGCTTTATATTTCCACGTGTGACTTTCCACCTCCAGAAAGTTACGCACTGTTGCTTTAAATCTAAGATGGGTCAGTTATTTTAGCCGCATGGGAAATAAATACTTGACCGTTTATGAATTGTACTTTCCTGTAAAGGGAGACTGGAAACAGGTTGTAGTCAGAGAATATTTCCACAAAACTGAAATATATGCATATGTTTGTTTATTGCAGCTCATGTTTTGTAATGGTTTTGTACAGTTTATATATAATTGTAATATAATTCTTCTTATTGTTACGGGCGTAAATATAATCCAAGTGTCCTTATGTTTTGGAATGACGTTGTTCTTGTGTTTTCCAGCCCTTTCCGTGGCCGCTCCGCCCCCTGCTCCCGCTCCCTTTCACCCGGCCGCGGTCTCGACCTCGTCCCTGGCTCCGCCCCCAGCGCCGGCCGGCCTCCAGAGCCTAAACGGCGCTCCTGGATCGGTCAAGCTCATCTCTCCCGCTCTCCCGCCGCCACCGTCACAACCAGGAACTGTGATCAACGCCGTCAGCGGCTCCACCGTCATGGCGTCCCAGTTCACCGGTCAGTCTTCACCGACGGCGATCGCGCTGCAGAGGCACCCGGGCCCCGTGCCCAATCAGAACGGGGTGGATCCGAAAAGCTCGCCAAACGCATCCACGTCTCAAGTTTTGAACCACACAAACCAGCTGATCCACAACAAAATCATGCCGCAAGCTCCGCCCGTGACCGGCAACAGCGTCATCCTCGCCAACACGCCGCCGCTGACGACGCAGATCGCACAGACGGGCGCGTCGCAGGCGGCGGGGGGCGTGAAGCCCGCTCTGAACGGACTGGCGCAGCCCGCCGCCGCGGTGGTGAGACCGCCGGTGGCTAACGCAGGCGCTGCCGCGACGGGCGTCCAGCAGCAGAGGCCCGCGCTGGGGGTGAACACGGCGAGGGCCCCGGCGCCACAAGCGAACATCGCCGTGAGGCCGCAGCAGCAGACCACCATCCAGCTGCCCCCAGGTTCAGCATGCCGCCGGGTAAGAGCCACAGACACACGAGTGGGGTGCAAGGGTCTTCAAGTCTTTTCACTGCCACTTTGAGTTGAAGAATGGCACCGCGGTCTGAGGCTGAAACCACTTTAAGAAAACACTTTCTGTCTTATCGCCCGCTCCAGAGAACATTCTCAAAGGCTGGTATCGCGCCATGCTTCCGCTCCAATGCATTTCCAGTGCTTAGCGTTAGCGTTAGCGTTGTCAAGATACTAACATTTCAAACTGTTTGGTTGTCGCCGTGAGATGAATGTGACGAGTTTGTGGCGCCGATCACGAACAACGATACGATTCAGCATTTGTGCCTCATAAATTTGGAGATTTATTTCTTTTTCTTTGACACATTGGAAAAACTATTAGTGTAATAAAGCTGTTAGTACAGTGTATAACCTGTAATGACTTAATAAAACCAACAAGAAGGAGCTCAAAACAACCAAAATATGGATCCAATGAAGAGTTTTTACATCTGAGTTATAAATCAACATTTGAATGTGAACTTTTGCTTTGGTTGTCATTAGCTCGCGTAGACGTTAGCAACGTTAGCACGACGGCAGCACAGGAGCAGGTTCAGACAGCAGAGGGCAGTAGAGACGCTACAGACAAAATAACTCCAGAACATCAATATTTGAACAGTCTCGGGTGTAAAACTTCATCCTGACGCAGGAGCGCAGCAAACAGAATATATGATCTTTTTCTGTCGTTCTTCAGCTTTATCGGTGGTCTCTGGGTATCGATTGTCTTCACGTGTGTATCGTTTGGCGCCTGCACGTAATGAATGTTTTTTTGTGTGTGCGTTTGTGTGTTTTTGGCTGCAGGGATGGTGCTGGTGCGCACAGAGACCGGGCAGCTCGTCATGGTGCCACAGCAGGTCCTGGCTCAGGCTCAGGCCAAAACGCAGCAGAACCAAACCACGGTCAACATCCAGCGACCGGCCACTCCCACGGCTGCAGGGGGCGCCATACGGGTCAGCTCGCCCGCCACGGTAAGGGGCCGGACTCGCCTCTGTGTGTGTCGGCGGTGAATGGTAAAAAGAAAACCTGCTTTTTCTAAAACACACATTAGGCTAATTTAAAGCCTAATTAGGAGAATGATTATTAAAGCGCCCCCTACAGGTCGGACGCCTCATTGAACTAAAACGCAATTAAGATAAATATATTTTAGAATTTTGAAGAAGAAAAAAATATATATATACAAATGGTATCCCAAGTAGCTTATTTTTTTAGCTTTATAATTTCACTTCCTGTTTGTAATTGATGACATCACAGTAGAAAATTACCCAGAAAACACTGGGCCAAAACTCATCTAATGTTTTTATTTTACAAATACAAATACATGAGAGCGACTTTATTTTGTTGAATTCAAGTTTAGAGAGTCAAAAAAGTAGTTTATTTTGTGTAAATTCTGCATAAACTTTGACTGGAGCGAGTGTCCCTGCTGTGATGTCACTTCCTGTCGTTTTCTACCAGATTTTTCAACGTTTCCTCCACAAATACCTGCTCGATCGGTGTCAAACTCTCATTTATGTGTACGACAGGTTTAAACGCACCAAATGAAGTCAGAATTAGAACATGGTAAAAACCTGCCGTACGTCACTTTAAAGTTTTACCTCAGAGAAACGGCACATTTCAGCTGCAGAAGTTTGTGCTGTTCCCTTGTTTTCCATCTGTGGTCCCCGCGCTGATGTTTTAACTCGCCCTCAAAACCAAATACGACCACGCAAAGCAGTGCAGATGATGACTCCTGTGACGCTCCTGACGCTCTGTGACGCTCCTGTGACGCTCCTGTGACGCTCCTGTGACGCTCCTGTGACGCTCCTGTGACGCTCCTGTGACGCTCCTGTGACGCTCCTGTGACACTCCTGTGATCCTGTGATATCCTGTGATACTCCTGTGATACTCCTGTGATACTCTGTGATAATGTGCTGATAATGTGCATCACAGGGCTCCGTTATTGTGCACAATATCAGAGCTAAACCTGTTTGTGAACTCCGTCAGGCTCCTGGGACGTCCACTGTGCGACTCTCCTCTCCGCAGACCAGAATGACACAACCGGCCACCAACACGATGCAGGTGCAGGTGCAGGTGCGTTTGTGATTATTATTATTATTATTATTATTATTATTATTATTATTATTGCTCAATGTAGAGGGGAAAAAAAATAATGTGCACGTAATCATTTAAATAAAAACTTTGAATAATGTAAATACTGGTCAGGGAATTTTACTCTTTGGACTGAGCAAAAATATTCTTACAAAAACACCTTGTGAATGATCCTTGGGCCTAAACACGGTAATGGATTTATCGCAATTATTTGATTGTTAAAATGATAAACTACTTGGATAATCATGGTCAGGACTATTCAGGTTTCAGAACTTTCCAAGTGCTGAGAGAAGAGGTTTTATGTCTCTAACTTACTTACTAGTTTAAAGTAAAGGAGGAACTACATGCGTGTTTGGACATCAGACTGGGAGGTTTTCAGAGCTGCCACAGATCGTTTGGATGAGTACACGGACACTGTGACGTCATACATTCGATTCTGTGAGGACAGCATTATACCAACACAAACCAAAGTCACTTTCAACAATGACAAACCCTGGTTCACTCCAAAACGGAGGCAGTTAAGGCAGCGCCCAGGGCTGGAGACAGGGGGCGCTACAAAGATGGTATGGATCTAGCAAAGAGGTGTCGAGAGCGAGATCACAGTACAATACGCGTCTGAAGCAGCAGTTCTCTGACAACAACCCCGCCTCCGTGTGGAGGGGCTCCGGCTCCCCCCCCCGGTTCAGGAACAGTATGTAAACAGACTATTTCGGAAATCCAAGCCCCGAAAACCTGCTAACCAGACAGTGTTTCTCCCGCCACCTTAAAACACTGCGCAGGGGAGCTGTCCATCTTCAGACATTTTTAACACCTCCCTGGGTCATGCCACGTCCCAGCCTGCTTCAGTCGTCCATCATTGTCCCTGTCCCCAAGAAGCCCCGGATCACTGGACTTCATGACTACAGGCCTGTGGCGCTGACGTCTGTAGTCATGAAGTCATTTGAACGCCTGGTCCTGCCCCACCTCAAGTCCTTCACCTCCTCCCTGCTGGACCCCCTGCAGTTCGCCTACAGAGCCAACAGGTCTGTAGACGACACCATCAACCTGGCTCTCCACTTCCTCCTGCAGCATCTGGACCCCCGGGAACCTACGCCAGGATCCTGTTTGTGGACTTCAGCTCTTCATCAACACCATCCTCCACTGCTCTGCTCCAGGACAAGCTCTCCCAGCTCAACGTGCCCGACTCCACCTGCAGGGGAGCACTGACTTCCTGACGGATCGGAGGCAGTGCGTGCGGCTGGGGAAGAATGTCTCAGACACTCGGACTATCAGCACAGGAGCTCCACAGGGCTGTGTACTTTCTCCTCTGCTCTTCTCCCTGTACACAAACTGCTGCACCTCCAGCCACGACGAGACCACCCTCATCGGGCTCATCTCGGACGGGGATGAGTCTGTCTACAGGAGGGAGGTGGTCGGCTGGCTGGTGTCCTGGTGCAGCGGTAACAACCTGGAGTTCAATGCCCAGAAGACAGTGGAGATGATCGTGGACTTCAGGAAAGTCCCAGTCCCCCAGCCCCCCCTCATCATGACAGACTCCCCCATCACCACCGTGGACTCCTTCCTCTTCCTGGGCACCCACCATCACCCAGGACCTCAAGTGGGAGCCCTCCATCAGCTCCCTCATCAAGAAGGCCCAGCAGAGGATGTACTTCCTGCGGCAGCTGAGGAAAGCCAAGCTTCAGCGCAGATGATGGTGCAGTTCATTGAGTGAATAGCCAGACTTCCATCTCTGCAGGACCTGTACGTCTCCAGGACCTGGGACGTACAGGTCGGATCACAGCTGACCCTTCTCACCCTCAGGCAGGACCACTCCCCCCTCAGGCAGGAAGCCACGGTCCATCCGGACCAGAACCTTCCGCCACAAGAACAGTTTCTTCCCTCTGCTGTTGGATTCATGAACACTTCTTAAACTCCTCCCACTTGAACTACAATTGAATCACACTGTCACTTTCTGCACTACATCTGTACATTTTCCTGTAAATGTTGTGTACATAGTAAGCCTATTTTTTATCTTGTAGTAAATGTGTATTGTTTTCTTCATATTTGATTCTATATATGTTCTTTTTATTATTGTCCATCGTTGTGTGTTGCACTTGAATCACCAACAAGTTCATATGTTTGTGAATTTTGTTCATTGTCAATGGCAATAAACCTGTTCTGATTCTGATTCTGATTCTCCGTCAGGCGGTCTAAAGTCTAGGGTGCAGCTATCGATTATTTTAGTAATCTAGTAATCTATCAATATTTTCTTTGAGTAATCAGTAACAATTTTTTTACATTCCGAAAACCATTCAACAAGAATATTAAATACAGTTTTTATAAACGTAAGCTTCATAGTAATAAACAAATAACAAACTTCTGCTTAAAATAAACACATTTTTTCTTTCTTGCTCAACACAACACTTACTCAGTGTTTCTGTCACAAACGTGTTTGAAAAACATGTTGAGTGACACCAGTGATCCTGGTGTTTTGAACGGAACTGCATTTGTCATTTGTCATTTTGCTGCTTTAGCTCCGTGTGCCGTTCACTTCAGCCTTCGTGTCGTCGAGGCTAAAGTAACGGCGCGCAGATTAGTTACCGTGGTTAGAGTTAAAGCTCAAACACATGCTCTTTCACACAATAAAACTCTTCCTGGTGCACTCGTGCGTTTGGAACGCGCCGCTCTCTCTCTGTGCTTTAATTACGGCGAACAAGGTCCATGCAAAACGGAAGCGCTACAAGTCATTCTGTGCGCCACAGTTCTGTGTTTTTAATTAAATATGCAAATTAAACAAATCATTGAGGCAAGCAATAATCATCAAGATTTTTTGTAAAATCTCTCGGCCAGGGCGGCCTTAAAGTCTCTCGGCCAGGGCGGCCTTAAAGTCTCTCGGCCAGGGCGGCCTTAAAGTCTCTCGGCCAGGGCGGCCTTAAAGTCTCTCGGCCAGGGCGGCCCAAAGTCTAAACTTTGCAACTGCCGCCCCGCTCCCGCGCTGCTGGCACAAGTGCCAAAGGCTGAGGACTGCCAACGCACGTCGCGCCCTTTACAGACTTTAGAGGTTTGAGCGGGGAAAGTGACGTGTGGTTTTGGGAAACACGAGGAATAAAGAAAGGAGACAGTTTTGTGGACGTTAGAGCTGTGCTAAAAGCGGCGCTAATGTGAAGCTAGCAACAAGAAAACAAACTTCTGGGATTACAGCTCTGTGAGGAGAACGTTCAAATCAGAGCAAAACCTGGACAGATCATGAGCCACAGATAAAGGCACAGGTCAGAGTGTGATAAAGTCTGAACATGACAAAGTGAAGCGGCTGTGACTGTGTCCACACTAATGTGACTGAAGGCCGTGACCTCATTTATTTCACTACATAAAGAGTTTGTCACTAAAATCAGCGTAAATGATAAAACGGGGAGCTCGTGTTGAGTTGTCTGATATCTACATTTCATATCAGAAATATCACAAGTCCATGTTCTGTCCTGTCACTTTAACTCAAATTGAATCACTCAGTGTCACTTTCTGCACTCACATCTGGAAATGGAACTAAATCACTGTGTACATAGTAAGCCTATTTTTATTTTATACTATAGTCATTTTAAATTGTTCCTACTGCATGCCCTTTAGATTTCAGATATGTTGTTTTTATTATTGATCAGTGTTCCTACGTTTGTGAATTCTGTTCATTGACAATGGAAACAAACCTTTTTCTGATTTCTTCTGATCCTGCTGCTGATGCATGAATATGGACTTTAAAACTATTTATTATTACAGTTTAAATAGTTTTATTTTTTACGTAAAGTTCGGCCCGTGACCGAGCATCGGAATTCGGCCCAAAATGAGTTTGCCACCCCTGGTCTAAAGTCTCTCCGTCCGGACGGTCTGTGGTCTCTCCGTCCGGACGGTCTGTGGTCTCTCCTCTCCGTCCGGACGGTCTGTAGTCTCTCCTCTCCGTCCGGACGGTCTGTAGTCTCTCCTCTCCGTCCGGACGGTCTGTAGTCTCTCCTCTCCGTCCGGACGGTCTGTAGTCTCTCCTCTCCGTAGTCTCTCCTCTCGGTCAGGATGGTCTGTAGTCTCTCCTCTCGGTCAGGATGGTCTGTAGTCTCTCCTCTCGGTCAGGATGGTCTGTAGTCTCTCCTCTCGGTCAGGATGGTCTGTAGTCTCTCTGTCCGGACATACTGTAGTCTCTCCAAGCAATTCAAATCGGCCACGACCCATTGTTACTGGTTAAGTCTGGGTGGCACTAAACCTGTTTGTCTTGGCTTTATCCTGATTTAATTTGGGTTAGGCCTGGTTCAGACCTGGTGTACTGTCTAGTCCTGTTATTTCTGGTTCAGTTCTTTTTTTATTTATTGTATTAACAACATTTAGTTGAAACAGAGTGTGGATCTGCGTTTGTGCACCTCCGGCCCAGAGACCATGGCCCTCTGGAAAATTAAGTTGGTCAGACCTGGGTCAGTCCTGGCTCGTCAACCTGGCTCGGGTCAACCTGGCCGGGTCAACCTGGCCGGTCAGACCTGGCTCAGTCCTGTGTGAAGTCATTTTATTGGAGCCTGTTTGAACTGGCCCTCATACGATGTGTGTGTGTGTGTTATTAGAAGACCGTCAGCGTTTCCCCTAGGAGCTGGAACTGCGGTGTCGGTGAAGTTGCCCACTCCACAGAAGGCTCCCACGGTATCACGGCGGGCGGGCGGTCCTGAACAAAAGCGGTCCGAGCGCGGCGGCCGCTCCTCGGCGCGGGCAACGTCGTCTCACAGGTGAACGCGCTAACGGCACCGTTCACTCAGGTCACGTGTTGTCATGCCCCTCGGCGACCCCCTCACAAACGGCTGCAGTCGTGTTCTTCTCTCACTTGTTCATGAATCCTGTTACGAGCTCTCTTCTCCTTCTCTGAGCCTCACAAAAACTCACATTCCTGTTGGACACAAGCACAAATATGACACAGGCAGCGGTCATTCCACAGCTTTGCCTAGCAACCAGACTGTAAACAACTAAATGACACAACAGTGCTGACCTGACACACAATAACACCTAGAACACATTTCTGTCCAACGACAGTTAAACTGTCAGTTGGTGCGTCAGTTAAGTGTCGCACGCTGATACATCACACTGATGACATCACAGAGGGACTCAGCTCCACTTCCTGTCATGTTAAGTTCTTATTTTTCAAAATGTCTTCACAAAGTGCAAGTTAGCAGCAGTAAAACTGTGAATAACGTTACCACAGATGCCCTCCCACCAAACTTATGTCATGATTAGAGAAACGGCAGAACCTTCAGGTGGACTTTAAAAGACAAAACAATCAAAAATAATGCAGAATGTGTTAAGACCACTCAGACCAAAAAATCTGACACAAATAATTGGCCAAATGACCATAGCGTGACGGTCAAACCTCCATCGTTGAGGCCTTTTAAAATGGAC